>JAUCBJ010002667.1:0-35389 GCA_032718475.1 Nemertoderma westbladi | reverse complement strand
TTATTTATCTATATTATATACTGTATGATTATAAATCATAAATATATATATACTACTACTGTAACTGATTCTATATAAAAAATAAATATAATATCGCTATTATTATACATGTGTTGCAATGTGCAAGCTACTTATGAGATTCATATAAAATGTTCCAGAACATTGTGTATTTGTTAAATAGAATTATATAGACCCGCGCAGATGTAAAGCCATGTAACTTTTCGATCGCTCGTATATCAGAAGATTGCGTCACATATTTGGAATCATTTGGATGCATGGCCTGCTTTCCATGGCGCTATATGTTTGAAGAATAACTGCGCTATAACTGGTGAGATATCGTTTGGAGACACCTTTTCAAATGCTTGAATCTAAAAATATCATCGAAATATGTCACCCAGAAAGTGGTCGGGAAGTGAAACTATCTGTGATTCAAATTTATGTAATCTTATTAAGATTAGTATAAATATTGGAGAGGGGGGGAGGGGGGTTGTGTCACTGAAACGGCGTTCGATCTATTTATACCGTTATTAAAAGCGAAGCGTGACAAAAGGACACTTATAAGCCATTATATTGGTTGTTGTCTAATTATTGTTCTCACTTTGAGTATAATAAATGTTAAAGAAATAAAAGCGAAGCGTATATCTTCGAAATGATACAATTCGGGTGGTAAAACTTTGAAGCTCAAGGTACAGTAGGTGGGGGGAGGGGGACTATAAGAGTGAGTATGATGCTCTCTGTTTAATTTAATAAAATATCTGTTATGTTATTTAGTGGAGAACAAATACCCAGGATAAGCTACACATCTGAGGAAGTTCTTACATGGGGTACCATCTACCGTGCATTAATGGAACTTTACCCCAAATATGGTTGCAAGGAATATCTTGCGAATCTGCCATTACTCGAGTTATATTGCGGCTACAGAGAGGATAATATACCTCAACTACAAGATATAAGTCAATTCCTCAAAGGTAGGTTGATAATTACTGTATTATGGATCCAAGATTTACGTTTTCATTTCGGGTGTAGAGCCAAACACATGAAGGTATTTGGGGTGACTTTTAATGAACTGTTCATTATTAAATTAATCAATAATTGTATTATTTTTTTAATGTGCCTAGATGTGTTATATATGACCTTTCTGCGCAGCCCACCATAAGATGAGTTTGGTGATGTGAGTTCATGCGATAAGCCTTTAATGTTATACTTCTGAGTTACCTTAAATTCCCGCCCATGTAAAGAATACCAGGATTTCACTTTTCGGTCGACATTTTATTGGATATTTATATATGAAGATTTTTATTTTTTTAATTTATCTTTATTAAGTGTTTTATAGCATTAATTACTGTCTTATAACCTGCACATATACTAATTCGTTTATTGTTTTGGTTAGATTCAGTCCTTCTGTAACCTTCGTTTTTTGTGAAAACCTGGTATTCTTCATATGGGGGTAACTGCAAAGTGAAATATACAGGCAAAATGTCTGGTATTTTCAAATAAGCCCAAATTCCCATATTAATTATAATTTTAGAGCGCACCGGTTTTCAACTTCGACCAGTGGCTGGCTATCTTTCTGCCAGAGACTTTCTAGCTGGTTTGGCCTTCCGAGTGTTCCATTCCACCCAGTATATTCGCCATTCATCCGAGCCATTGTACACACCGGAACCGTTAGTAGACAATATGTAAGACTAATAAATTATGGTAGAATTATGGGTAATAATTAAGAGTAGATTGGATATGAGCAGACGGTTGATTGGTTTAAGTTGATGGATGTCATTAATAACTAGTGTAATTATACTGGAATTTTGTACTTTTAGTAAATCAATGTTTTGTTTTTGAGAGGTTAAGTAAGTTTCGGTTAGTCAACACAGGGAGCCATATCAGAAAATTTCAGAATACTGGGCATACAATGTATGTACATGATCTAAACTTTACCTTCACAGAGATTGCTGTCACGAGTTACTGGGACATATGCCCCTCCTCGCCGACAGAAAGTTCGCGGAATTCAGTCAAGAGATCGGTTTGGCATCGTTGGGGGCCAACGAACGCGAGGTCAATGACCTGGCTAAACTTTATTTTTTTACCGTGGAGTTCGGTCTCTGTAAACAGGATGATCAGGTCAAAGTATTCGGGGCCGGTTTATTAAGTTCAGTAGCGGAATTTAAGGTAACTGATTTATTAAAATATATTCAAATGTGAAAATAAACTTTAACATGATTCAAAAAGAAATATAACGTAAATAATTATTAATTTAATTGTTAAGCAAAAATTATAACCTGTAAGTTAAGTAAGAACCAAAATATGAAATAACAACTGAGAAAAGAAGTTGCCTATAATGCTTGTGCTGTCTCCATCTGTGGTGATTGATCTTTTTTGTTAGGCCTAACTGGCATAACCGTAGAATACGGTTCAATCACAATGAAATATTGTTACTTTAATTCACTTGTAAATAAAGTAGATTTTCGCGATAGTTCTGTAAAAAGATATTTTAATTAATTGTAACTAAATTCAGAGAATAGCTAACACAAGTCAACCTATATCTCTTATATAGCAGTACTGGTATCTTTGTAGCACATTACTTTCATAGTGAGGTGCACAACACAATCTTGCCATTTGGTTGCCCCAAGGAGTGAGTGGAGAGCATACGCATGAGCGATATATTTTTGTGTTTTACGTACTGTACTGTATCTACCATCTAGCAGAAAGGGTTTTCTTTCTTCATTTAAAATTCAATACATAAAACAAATTAAGTTACATATTAATATATAATTTATAATTTGAAACCAAAATATATTTACGACTTTAAATTAAATTTTACGAATGTCAAATAATCTGTTCAGATACATAACATGTATTAGAAAAGCAACATTCCTTTTTTTCACAGCATGCTGTTTCTGGTGAGGCAAATATAATGGACTTTGATCCCGCATCTGTTCTCAACATGGAATGTCGGATAACAACCTTCCAAGATGGATATTTCATTACTAACAGCTTCGATGATGCAAAGGGTCGCCTCAGGTTTGTTAAGGGTTTATTTTTTTGCTTTTTTATTCAATTTTGTATGAAAGACAAGTTTATGAATTATGAACATTCTTGTGCAAACAATCAGTCCTTTTGGCGTTAAAATGTTGTGTGGCTGTTTAGCTTTAGTTATAGCTGCTATGAAACATTTGCTTGGAACATTTTGAGCTTTTACATTAACATTATGTTTACGTCTATAATTTGAAGTTAAGATTAATTTAAATTAGATCTTTTTGGTTTATTATTATATATATATTATTATTTAATATATTATAATATAATATAAAGCAAAGTAATAATATATTGAATTATACAATAGATACTAAAGAATTTGTAACATTGTATAAATTTATAAACTTTTTTGCTATATCCTCGTAACGCAGCAATAGCAAATCTTTGCTAGAACACATCTTGTGTATTCTACATTGATGATAGCTTTTGTATGGTGTAAGATTATCTACAGTACATTTATTGTATCAAATGCAATACATTACAATATTAAAGCTAATTAATTAAGCCTTTTTAATTAATTAAGGTGGACATAATGTAACAAAATTTCGCAAACTATTGTGTAAAATTAGCACTATACAGCGTTTCTAACCGAACCTTGTTTGTTTATTTATGTAAATCTGCTCGTTGTGCTCGCATGATACACAATAATCTACTCCTTTATATTCTAAGGAAAAATAAAATTCAATACAGCAATAAACTAATTTATAGTGTTTATTGCCCAAAATGTAAACATTAGGTGTTACCTAATGATTGACAGCTTATTTAGTTAGGGAGAACCCTAAATTAGATAGAAGGTAAAAATAATAATAAATTATTGCTCTACAGTGGAATACATTTCAGGAAAATTTCTTTAAAGTTGTGTTTAAATTTTAGACTATATGTTACCTGAACAGCAGCGGTAGGCTTACCAAACCAATGCATAATGCAATACTAGAATAATTTAATACGTTAAAATAACATAAAAGCGGACATAGGACAATTCGGTCCTGGACAATTCGGTCACGGACAAATCGGTCACGGTCAAGTCAGTCCCGGACAAGTCGGTTCGGATAATTCGGTCAAGCAATTAGGTCCCGGACAATTCGGTCCCAAAACATTAAATAAATAGTACAGAATTGTCCTAGGACCAAATTGTCCGTGACCGAATTGTCCGGGACGGAATTGTACAGGACCGAATTGTACGGCACCGAATTGTTCGGAACCAATTGTACGGGGCCGAATTGTCTGGGACAGAATTATGCGGGACCGAATTGTTCGGGATCGAATTGTCTGGGACAGAACTATGCTTGACCGAATTGTACGGGACAGAAATGTCCGGGACATAATTATGCGGGACCGAATTGTACGGGACCGAATTGTTCGGGATCGAATTGTCCCGGACAGAATTGTCCGGGACAGAATTATCCCGGACCGAATTGTTAGGGACCGAATTGTACGGGACCGAATTGTTCGGGACCGAATTGTTCGGGTCCGAATTGTCTGGGACAGAATTATGCGGGACCGAATTGTTCGGGATCGAATTGTCTGGGACAGAACTATGCTTGACCGAATTGTACGGGAAAGAAATGTCCGGGACATAATTATGCGGGACCGAATTGTACGGGACCGAATTGTTCGGGTCCGAATTGTCCGGGGCAGAATTATGCAGGACCGAATTGTTCGGGATCGAATTGTCTGGGACAGAACTATGCTTGACCGAATTGTACGGGACAGAATTATGCTTGACCGAATTGTACGGGACAGAAATGTCCGGGACATAATTATGCGGGACCGAATTGTACGGGACCGAATTGTTCGGGATCGAATTGTCCCGGACAGAATTGTCCGGGACAGAATTATCCCGGACCGAATTGTACGGGACCGAATTGTTCGGGACCGAATTGTTCGGGTCCGAATTGTCCGGGACAGAATTATGCAGGACCGAATTGTTCGGGATCGAATTGTCTGGGATAGAACTATGCTTGACCGAATTGTACGGGACAGAATTATGCTTGACCGAATTGTACGGGACAGAAATGTCCGGGACATAATTATGCGGGACCGAATTGTACGGGACCGAATTGTTCGGGATCGAATTGTCCCGGACAGAATTGTCCGGGACAGAATTATCCCGGACCGAATTGTTAGGGACCGAATTGTACGGGACCGAATTGTTCGGGACCGAATTGTTCGGGTCCGAATTGTCCGGGACAGAATTATGCAGGACCGAATTGTTCGGGATCGAATTGTCTGGGACAGAACTATGCTTGACCGAATTGTACGGGACAGAATTATGCGGGACCGAATTGTTCGGGATCGAATTGTCTGGGACAGAACTATGCTTGACCGAATTGTACGGGACAGAATTATGCTTGACCGAATTGTACGGGACAGAAATGTCCGGGACATAATTATGCGGGACCGAATTGTACGGGACCGAATTGTTCGGGATCGAATTGTTCGGGACCGAATTGTTCGGGTCCGAATTGTCCCGGACAGAATTGTCCGGGACAGAATTATCCCGGACCGAATTGTTAGGGACCGAATTGTACGGGACCGAATTGTTCGGGACCGAATTGTTCGGGTCCGAATTGTCCGGGACAGAATTATGCAGGACCGAATTGTTCGGGATCGAATTGTCTGGGACAGAATTATACGGGACCGAATTGTACGGGACAGAAATGTCCGGGACATAATTATGCGGGACCGAATTGTTCGGGATCGAATTGTCCCGGACAGAATTGTCCGGGACAGAATTATCCCGGACCGAATTGTTAGGGACCGAATTGTACGGGACCGAATTGTTCGGGATAGAATTGTTCGGGACCGAATTGTTCGGGTCCGAATTGTCCCGGACAGAATTGTCCGGGACAGAATTATCCCGGACCGAATTGTTCGGGATCGAATTGTTCGGGACCGAATTGTTCGGGTCCGAATTGTCCCGGACAGAATTGTCCGGGACAGAATTGTCCCGGACAGAATTGTCCGGGACAGAATTATCCCGGACCGAATTGTTAGGGACCGAATTGTACGGGACCGAATTGTTCGGGACCGAATTGTTCGGGTCCGAATTGTCCCGGACAGAATTGTCCGGGACAGAATTATCCCGGACCGAATTGTTAGGGACCGAATTGTACGGGACCGAATTGTTCGGGACCGAATTGTTCGGGTCCGAATTGTCCGGGACAGAATTATGCGGGACCGAATTGTACGGGACCGAATTGTTCGGGTCCGAATTGTCCGGGACAGAATTATACGGGACCGAATTGTACGGGACAGAAATGTCCGGGACATAATTATGCGGGACCGAATTGTTCGGGATCGAATTGTCCCGGACAGAATTGTCCGGGACAGAATTATCCCGGACCGAATTGTTCGGGATCGAATTGTCTGGGACAGAATTATGCGGGACCGAATTGTACGGGACAGAAATGTCCGGGACATAATTATGCAGGACCGAATTGAACGGGACCGAATTGTTCGGGTTCGAATTGTCTGGGACAGAATTGTCCGGGACAGAATTGTCCAGGACAGAATTATGCGGGACCGAATTGTACGGGACAGAAATGTCCGGGACATAATTATGCGGGACCGAATTGTACGGGACAGAAATGTCCGGGACATAATTATGCAGGACCGAATTGAACGGGACCGAATTGTTCGGGTCCGAATTGTCTGGGACAGAATGGTTCGGGATCGAATTCTCCGGGACAAAATTGTCCGGGACAGAATTATGCGGGACCGAATTGTACGGGACAGAATTGTCTGGGACAGAACTATGCTTGACCGAATTATGCGGGACCGAATTGTTCGGGATCGAATTGTCTGGGACAGAATGGTTCGGGATCGAATTGTCCGGGACAAAATTGTCCGGGACAGAATTATGCGGGACCGAATTGTACGGGACAGAATTGTCCGGGACATAATTATGCGGGACCGAATTGTACGAGACCGAATTGTCTGGGGCAGAACTATGCTTGACCGAATTATGCGGGACCGAATTGTTCGGGATCGAATTGTCTGGGACAGAATGGTTCGGGATCGAATTGTCCGGGACAAAATTGTCCGGGACAGAATTATGCGGGACCGAATTGTACGGGACAGAATTGTCTGGGACAGAACTATGCTTGACCGAATTATGCGGGACCGAATTGTTCGGGATCGAATTGTCTGGGACAGAATGGTTCGGGATCGAATTGTCCGGGACAAAATTGTCCGGGACAGAATTATGCGGGACCGAATTGTACGGGACAGAATTGTCCGGGACATAATTATGCGGGACCGAATTGTACGGGACCGAATTGTCTGGGACAAAATTCTCCGGGACAGAATTATGCTTGACCGAATTGTACGGGACAGAATTGTCCGGGACATAATTATGCTTGACCGAATTGTACGGGACAGAATTGTCCGGGACATAATTATGCTTGACCGAATTGTACGGGACAGATTTGTCCGGGACAGAATTATGCTTGACCGAATTGTACGGGACAGATTTGTCCGGGACAGAATTATGCTTGACCGAATTGTACGGGACAGATTTGTCCGGGACAGAATTATGCGGGACAGAATTATGCGGGACCGAATTGTTCGGGATCGAATTGTCCGGGACAGAACTATGCTTGACCGAATTGTACGGGACAGATTTGTCCGGGACAGAATTATGCAGGACCGAATTGTACGGGACAGAATTGTCCGGGACATAATTATGCGGGACCGAATTGTACGGGACAGAATTGTCCGGGACATAATTATGCGGGACCGAATTGTACGGGACCGAATTGTTCGGGATCGAATTGTCCCGGACAGAATTGTTCTGTACAGAACAGATTTGCCTGTACATTTAGTAATGTATTTGGTGTTATTGTTTACGTGGTAACCCATGACGGCGTTAAGTAATGTCCACTAAGGGGACATTACTTAACGCCGTCATTTGATACCATACGTAAACAATAGGTGGAAATTTGACTGACAGCCAGATTGGCCTACTGCATTACCTACCGGTAGGCGGGGTATAGCTATTAATAACCAGTTGGGCTTTGCTATACAATTATAACATGGCTCCAAACGCCACCATAAATATAAGCTAGCATATTTATAACATAATTTATATTATTTTTACATTTATTTATACAGCAACTAATATAATTTGAGCAGTTTCTATCACTTATATTGTATATATGTACAATCATTTCGTAATGTTCAAATTTTGAAATAAAACTACATACATACTTGTTGCAAAGTACTTTACAGTGTTCTGATACTCGTGGCTTTATTTTCACTCACTCACTAACGTTCGTTCATGTAACAAAGCCACTCGGATCATCACACTGTAAAGTGTTACTTTACACACAAGTATGTAAATATTTAATTATTTGTGTCCAATATTAGGTGGACAATGTTATGTGGTTCGATTGGAAATTACTTTTATCATTCTAAGCAACTGACAGGTGTGATCATGATTACTAACTAATATTATGTTCTTGCTAGCTACTCAGTACGCAACTGAATATGATACAGTGTTGTAGGATATGTTACGTTGAATTTGTTGAAAACGAAGAATTTTCGGTCCTGTTTTTATAAACTACTTTTTACAACTTTTTATCAAATTTAGTAATAAAATTTTTTGACAATTTAGTTATTGTTTCAATCATAAATTATAAATGACACAGGGTGCTATAGTAGTTGAAAATTATTAGAATTTATTTCGGGACATTTATATTTAATTAATTTATTTGCTCTATATAGTTGATATGACTTACTACAGTATTTAGTGTTCGTGCAACCTAATTGGCTCTATACAATATTTATCATGTGGCCTAGATATCGGTACTGGTCATTCAGTCAGTGCTTGCTGTTTTTCGACAAATATGTAGTACTCTTAAGCAAGGCCTACTTTATACAGAAGTATAAAGTATACAATACAGTAGTATAAAGTAGTATAAAGTATACAGTAGTATAAAGTAGGCCTTGACTCTTAGCCTGAAGAACCCCTCCTGTAGATGTGGGTTGTGTGGGTGAAGGCTAGCTAGTTGTTTATTTATATTCTCACTTGAATTCTCCCAGCACTACATATTATTAGTAACCATATAATGATACTTGTTATTACTTATTTTCCGCTATTTAGGGAGTTTACACGCCGTATGAAACGAAGCTTCAGCGTACGATACTGCCCTTACACTCAATCTGTTGAGGTTGTTAGCAATAATCAGAATGTTGCCACTCTACTGCAAGACATAACTGTCGGTATACAATCACTCACTGAATATATCAACAATACCACGTCATTGAATAAGTAATTGACATATACAGCAGATATTGTTAACAAACTGGTTTATACTTAATTGTATCATATGATTAATTAATTTATACATACATACACTCTTAGAAATTGTTTTGCTATAATATGTATAAAATGTTGAATATTTTTTCGTTAATAATTAATAATAATTGCACAATACAATAATACAATATAACTATTAATTTCTTTTATAAGATAGCGGAGAATATTACAAAAATGGATTATATTTAACAAATAATTGTCTTTGTTATGAATATAATATTGACTACAGCTAAATATCGGCTATATATTATAAAAGTAATAATAGTATTAAAATTTGCACTGTACACAATTGACTATTACAGTTGGATATTTTATTTTGAATTTTTAACAGCTAAATAATCTGTTCGATCTAATTATAGGTATATAAAAAACAATAATATATATTATGAATATCCATAGTAAATTTACATTGTAAACTGCACAAGTTGTTTATTAAATAGCCTAAATAATTAATCTATATTATTTAACCTATCTAAAGTCACAAACTAAGTGACTACGAGATCGGTTAGTACCGATCGGGTAGATCGGAGCCCCGCAACCCCGGGTATATATTATAGGTATATATATTTATAAAATATATTATTACAGGTGTTACATAGTCAAATTATTGTATATTTTGATAGGATTTTAATTAATAACAAATATAATGTACAACATCCATTTACTTATGATTTGTTGCATTTAATACAAACATCATAGACAATATATTATTTATGTTCTTTCGTTTATGTTGTATTTGTTTAATCTACAGCATCGTATTATATTTTGCTTACTTATTATTTATTATTAGCTACTAGTATACACCATTTTCTGGAATGTAGTGTCTTAATTCTGGTACAAGCCCCCCCCCCCCCCCCCCAAAGTTTTATACAATTAATCTTAATGAGATTGCATTAAATTTTAAGCAGAGATAGTTTCACCTCCCTCCTCCTCCGTGGGTGAACCAGAATTTTTTTTGCTTTCATTCTTTAGCTACAAGCGTTAAAAAAAGTGTTTCCGTTGGTATTGCACCAGTTACATCGTAGTTATTATTCAATCTTATAGGTAGTAGGTACAGTTAGAAAGCTGGATGGAAAGCATGGATAGAAAGCAGGATTCCAAATATGTATCACAAATTTCGTCGTAAAGCTAAGATATATAGCTGAAATATGAGCGTTTGAAAGTTGCATGGTTTTGCGCCTGCGCGAGGCTATTTTATTCCATTTAACAAATAAACCATATTCTGGAAGACTTTGTTTATGTATGAATAGCTAGCTACACAATAGTATGATTATAGAGTTATTGCATTGTTGCCCAGCTACATATGGGATAAACAAAATGTTCTAGAAGATGGTTTGTAAAACCATGCAACTTTTAATCGCCCATATCTCAGCTACTTTACGACGAAATTCCGATTGTGGTACATAATTTCTAACTGTACCTATAAATCAGTATAAGACTGAGATTGAAGAATAACTGCGGTGTAACTGATGCGATACCGACGGAGACACCTTTTTCAAATGAGTAGCTAAAGAATGAAAGCAAAAATAATATATGACTCACCCAGCAAGGAGGAGGGAGATGAAACGAACTCTGTTTTAAATTTCATGCAATCTAAAAAAGATTTGTAGAAAAATTTGGGGGAGGGGGCATGTACCCGAATAACGACAATGTATCCCAGGACATGGTGTAGGTCGTTTTATTGCTGGTTTGCAAAAATCCGAAACGACTGAAAAACTTTGTAATAATAATCGTGGAATTTACTTATTGAGTAAATTGTATCGATGGAAGGGTTGTGTGGAGGAAGATCACCCATGGTGATGAACAGGCATTCCTTTAGGGAACAGTGTTACAATATATGGCGCTGTGTACCGAAGCAGCCCACTATACTGTATAAAGTATTTTAGATAAGTCATAATAATGTACGGCCGTGATTAGATAGGGACAATAAAATATCCAAGTTCATATATTTCATCCGTTTTTTGTATAGTATGTAGTTTGCGTACGTAATTTTATAATAAAATCTTAATAAATAACATTTATGGTAGCAAGCTCCTATAAAACCCTAATAGGAACTTGCCGTTTATTAATATTGTCTGAATTAATTGTGTATTTGTGTTAATTTCCATTTATATTTCTTTCTAAATTGCCTTTATATCGAATTATGCTTAATAATGTGCTTTAATAATCGCGAAATTAATGTTATGGCCAGCAACCTATAAGCCCACCGGGACAGAATCATTACCTTCCTTATATGGTAATAATTTGTGAAAAAGGGGGGAAAGGGATCACAACCCGGCTTCCCCATTGGCCCAGCTGTTCTAGGTTAGTCTAATGGTGACATGGCTTGCTGGACCAATGAGACGAGTATTGCGTCATCCTTATTTCGTCAGCTATAAATTGGCCTTGTTCCGGTATGTGCTAACACTTCTTGCTAGCTGTCATGCTGTTAACCTGTTAACGTGTTAATTCTTGTTAATGTTTTCTGCTTCAGTATACCCATTACTAGTTTCTGTATTTTTCTATGATTTGAATTCCTTGCTTTCTTTTCTCCAAATTATGTAAATTGGTAATAATGACTCTGCTGATTACTTCTGAATTACAATCTTGAACTATGATTTCTACATTTGACTCATGATTTCTATGCAATTGAGATGCGATAATCTTTATGGGATTTCTTTCAGACTGTCAGACTGTTTGTGAATGCGCATGCGCCGATACGGTAGCTATTTGTTTTAGCATGGAGGGCTAAAGTACCAGTAGGCGCGGCGGGCGCGCCGGGGAAGCGACGAAGGGAAGTGCGGAGGATCCAATGTGGGGCAACACTGACGGGGGCCACCGTTAAGGACCGGGGACCTGTCGTCAGTACAGTATTTGGGGGCTGACGATCCGGATTTCGTCTCAACCTTGTAGCTCTAGGGGGTAGGATTAGGGTTTAGTTAGGAGTCCTATATGTGGCTTTGTGTGGCCTTTGCTTCTTACACTAGTATACTAGTACATTACTACACTGGCTGACTGGTGCTGCTAGCGCTATCTGCCATACTATTAGCTTTATTGCTACGCCATTCAGCTATTTGTGTTGCGTTGCAAAAGAGTGCCTGATTCTTGAATGTGAATGCTTAGATAGGCGCTGTTTCCTTGATTGCTTTCCATTTCTTGGTTTATGCTTATTAATTGGTGATTAGGTCGAAATAATACAGTATTTAGGCTGTTGCTAGTATAACCCAGTACGTAATAAATTAGAAGTACGTATACTGGAATACTTAGTAATTTGTACGCAAATTCGTATTTATGACACTGTAATTAATTTAGCGATGTTAAAATAAAATATGTACGCAGCATAACGGAGAGTAGTTTAAGTGATTGTTTAGAATACCGTAGACTATTCACGCTAGGCGGTTATTTGAAAATAGCAGGGCAACGGGCTGACAGCAGTATCTAGTATACAGTAGTAAATTCGCTGGTCTAAAGCCAGCAAAACATGTTTCGACATTAAGAAAATAAACAGACTTATCCTATTATAATATTAAAATATTCTCACATTCAACACATTCCGCCCAGTAAATTCCAGTGTTTTTGGTGATAAGTGAACGCCGATTACTAGACCACCCGCACTCATTTTAAGTAGCTTAGGGAGCCGATTCAGGTTTATTGTTTTGGTTATTCCTGCGTGGCTCATAGATTCGAACAGTTAGCTCTCTGTCGAGCGATCGGTAGAGAAAGGAGCAAGCGATTTAACGGAGCCGTATAGTAAATAATAGTAAAATATTTTAGCGGACGGCCCGGCTCTCGCCGCTTTAACAAACAGAGCAAGCAAAAGCAAAATAAGCAAAGTAAGGGTTTATTGTAGAAGATCACCTATAGTAGTGACACACATCCTTTAGGTGTCCTTTAGGAAACAGAGTGGAAGGGTTTACTGTGGAAGATCACCCAATGTGGTGAACAGGCATTCCTTTAGGAAACAGAGTGGAAGGGTTTACTGTGGAAGATCACCCATGTTGGTGAACAGGCATTCCTTTAGGAAACAGAGTGGAAGGGTTTACTGTGGAAGATCACCCAATGTGGTGAACAGGCATTCCTTTAGGAAACAGAGTGGAAGGGTTTACTGTGGAAGATCACCCATGTTGGTGAACAGGCATTCCTTTAGGAAACAGAGTGGAAGGGTTTACTATGGAAGATCACCCATGGCGGTGAACAGGCATTCCTTTAGGAAACAGAGTGGAAGGGTTTACTGTGGAAGATCACCCATGGTGGTGAACAGGCATTCATTAGGAAACAGAGTGGAAGGGTTTACTGTGGAAGATCACCCATGTTGGTGAACAGGCATTCCTTTAGGAAACAGAGTGGAAGGGTTTACTGTGGAAGATCACCCATGTTGGTGAACAGGCATTCCTTTAGGAAACAGAGTGGAAGGGTTTACTGTGGAAGATCACCCAATGTGGTGAACAGGCATTCCTTTAGGAAACAGAGTGGAAGGGTTTACTGTGGAAGATCACCCATGTTGGTGAACAGGCATTCCTTTAGGAAACAGAGTGGAAGGGTTTACTATGGAAGATCACCCATGGCGGTGAACAGGCATTCCTTTAGGAAACAGAGTGGAAGGGTTTACTGTGGAAGATCACCCATGGTGGTGAACAGGCATTCATTAGGAAACAGAGTGGAAGGGTTTACTGTGGAAGATCACCCATGTTGGTGAACAGGCATTCCTTTAGGAAACAGAGTGGAAGGGTTTACTGTGGAAGATCACCCATGTTGGTGAACAGGCATTCCTTTAGGAAACAGAGTGGAAGGGTTTACTGTGGAAGATCACCCATGTTGGTGAACAGGCATTCCTTTAGGAAACAGAGTGGAAGGGTTTACTATGGAAGATCACCCATGGCGGTGAACAGGCATTCCTTTAGGAAACAGAGTGGAAGGGTTTACTGTGGAAGATCACCCATGGTGGTGAACAGGCATTCCTTTAGGAAACAGAGTGGATTGGATTACTGTGGAAGATCACCCATGGTGGTGAACAGGCACTCCTTTAGGAAACAGAGTGGAAGGGTTTATTGTGGAAGATCACCCATGGTGGTGAACAGGCATTCCTTTAGGAAACAGAGTGGAAGGGTTTACTGTGGAAGATCACCCATGGTGGTGAACAGGCATTCCTTTAGGAAACAGAGTGGAAGGGTTTACTGTGGAAGATCACCCATGTTGGTGAACAGGCATTCCTTTAGGAAACAGAGTGGAAGGGTTTACTGTGGAAGATCACCCATGTTGGTGAACAGGCATTCCTTTAGGAAACAGAGTGGAAGGGTTTACTGTGGAAGATCACCCATGGTGGTGAACAGGCATTCCTTTAGGAAACAGAGTGGATTGGATTACTGTGGAAGAATACCCATGGTGGTTAACAGGCACTCCTTTAGGAAACAGAGTGGAAGGGTTTATTGTGGAAGATCACCCATGGTGGTGAACAGGCATTCCTTTAGGAAACAGAGTGGAAGGGTTTACTGTGGAAGATCACCCATGGTGGTGAACAGGCATTCCTTTAGGAAACAGAGTGGAAGGGTTTACTGTGGAAGATCACCCATGGTGGTGAACAGGCATTCCTTTAGGAAACAGAGTGGAAGGGTTTACTGTGGAAGATCACCCATGGTGGTGGACAGGCATTCCTTTGGGAAACAGAGTGGAAGGGTTTAATGTTGAAGATCATCCATGGTGGTGAACAGGCATTCCTTTAGGAAACAGTGTGGAAGGGTTTACTGTGGAAGATCACCCATGGTGGTGAACAGGCATTCCTTTAGGAAACAGAGTGGAAGGGTTTACTGTGGAAGATCACCCATGGTGGTGAACAGGCATTCCTTTAGGAAACAGAGTGGAAGGGTTTACTGTGGAAGATCACCCATGGTGGTGAACAGGCATTCCTTTAGGAAACAGAGTGGAAGGGTTTACTGTGGAAGATCACCCATGGTGGTGAACAGGCATTCCTTTAGGAAACAGAGTGGAAGGGTTTACTGTGGAAGATCACCCATGGTGGTGAACAGGCATTCCTTTAGGAAACAGAGTGGAAGGGTTTACTGTGGAAGATCACCCATGGTGGTGAACAGGCATTCCTTTAGGAAACAGAGTGGAAGGGTTTACTGTGGAAGATCACCCATGGTGGTGAACAGGCATTCCTTTAGGATACAGAGTAGAAGGGTTTACTGTGGAAGATCACCCATGGTGGTGAACAGGCATTCCTTTAGGAAACAGAGTGGATTGGATTACTGTGGAAGATCACCCATGGTGGTGAACAGGCATTCCTTTAGGAAACAGAGTGGAAGGCTTTACTGTGGAAGATCACCCACGGTGGTGAACAGGCATTCCTTTAGGAAACAGAGTGGATGGGTTTACTGTGGAAGATCACTCATGGTGGTGAACAGGCATTCCTTTAGGAAACATAGTAGAAGGGCTTACTGTGGAAGATCACCCATGGTAGTAAAGAGGCCTTCCTTCAGGAAACAGAGTGGAAGGGTGTACTGTGTAAGATCACTCATGATGGTGAACAGGCATTCCTTTAGGAAACAGAGTGGAAGGGTTTACTGTGGAAGATCACCCATGGTGGTGAACAGGCATTCCTTTAGGAAACATAGTAGAAGGGCTTACTGTGGAAGATCACCCATGGTAGTAAAGAGGCCTTCCTTCAGGAAACAGAGTGGAAGGGTTTACTGTGGAAGATCACCCATGGTAGTAAAGAGGCCTTCCTTCAGGAAACAGAGTGGAAGGGTTTACTGTGGAAGATCACTCATGATGGTGAACAGGCATTCCTTTAGGAAACAGAGTGGAAGGGTTTACTGTGGAAGATCACCCATGGTGGTGAACAGGCATTCCTTTAGGAAACAGAGTAGAGGAGGGTTTAATGTGGGAGATCACCCATGGTAGTAAAGAGGCCTTCCTTCAGGAAACAGAGTGGATGGGTTTACTGTGGAAGATCACCCATGGTGGTGAACAGGCATTCCTTTAGGAAACAGAGTGGAAGGGTTTACTGTGGAAGATTACCAATGGTGGTGAACAGGCATTCCTTTAGGAAACATAGTGGAAGGGTTTACTGTGGAAGATCACCCTTGGTGGTGAACAGGCATTCCTTTAGGAAACATAGTAGAAGGGCTTACTGTGGAAGATCACCCATGGTAGTAAAGAGGCCTTCCTTCAGGAAACAGAGTGGAAGGGTTTACTGTGGAAGATCACCCATGGTGGTGAACAGGCATTCCTTTAGGAAACAGAGTGGAAGGGTTTACTGTGGAAGATCACCCATGGTGGTGAACAGGCATTCCTTTAGGAAACAGAGTAGAGGAGGGTTTAATGTGGGAGATCACCCATGGTAGTAAAGAGGCCTTCCTTCAGGAAACAGAGTGGATGGGTTTACTGTGGAAGATCACCCATGGTGGTGAACAGGCATTCCTTTAGGAAACAGAGTGGAAGGGTTTACTGTGGAAGATCACCCATGGTGGTGAACAGGCATTCCTTGGCGTACTGAGCCAAAAATTTTCTCCCATAAATATATACACATATAAATCGCCTACAGTAGTTTGCAGTTATGTAGATTTGCAGTTACTATCGGCGAAGACATATAACTGGTAACATATAAGCTGGTAGACTACCTAAGAAAAGCATTCTGTTCGCGCTTTCAGACCTTTGGCAGTTTAACCCGCCAAATTAGGATGTCTGTTAGATAATAAATCACTTTAGCCGATGACAAATATTTGATTCACTACACTAGTCGAAACCAATCTGTGCGCGATCATTCACCCGCTGGATAATTCCCGGGAGATTGGGTTCGACGGCTTAATTTTATTGCTATGTAAGCTTAATGTATTATTCGACTGACAGTATTATATAATCTCTGACAATATTATTCACTTTCGGGGAATATTAACAGTTCCTTTAGGACGTGGCGCTCTATCTATATAAACAGAGTTATGACTTAAACTAATCACAACGATATGGCTTAATTATAATTCACATATATGGCGCATTCTTTAGGAATTGCTTCGTTATCAGTATCACTCGCACACAATGCTGCACAATACTGCACACTGATCTGCCGATCTTCACTGATTTTAGTTACATATAAAAGGAACACGGACTGACTCATGTAGGGGCTATCAAATAACATTAGATTCACTTCAAACCACTTTAACATAAGTCACAATCGTTATGTATAACCTTTCTCTCTTACCTTCAGTATATCAAGAATATTGGGTTTTCTGGGTTATTTATCGTTATTCCAAATATAATAATTCATCAACCATATTATGAAGTACAGACAGCAAATAGCAGTATAACAATATAAAGTATGCACAGTGTTACACAGTATGCAGTGTATGCAGTACTGCACTATGCATTGATTGCATTGAGTTAGGTTAGTCAAGTTAGATAACGGATATATGTCCTTATGATTAAGCCTACTAGTGTACGGCTAAAACAGTAAAGCACAAAATACTTCCAAGCCGTTCTTTCTTTGGCTCAGGACTGAATGTAAACACTGCACATAGGCATTGCGTCATTTCTCGGAAATTTTCTGTACAAGGAGCCACAAAAACGCTCTAATTGGCTGACTGAACTGAGAGACGCCGTAGAACAAAGGAAATCAACACGTATGAATGTCAGCTGTTAACCGTAGTCATAGTAACTACTGTTCAAGAGTAGCTATCACCCCTTTGCGTCACGAATTGCCATAGAATCATAAAATATACCTTTCACAGTACACATACGGAGGAAATAGGTCTTAGATCCTCTAAAAACACCGATACAGCAATAATACGGTCTCTTACACTTATTAAATCAACTACAGAGTATTTTAATGTAAAAGATAATAAAAATAACGGGGCAATTCAGCAAAGGCTTTTACACCGCTCCCAGAAAATGGGATTTTCAGTCTATAAAATATAAAAATCACAGTTTCTAAAACCTAAAGATACTCTAAACAGTTTCTTGCGCGGACGGCGTTTATGCAGTTTTTTAAAGCTAGCAAGAGTCCTTTTCTCTTTGGGGGGAACCACTTTACTAGGAGGGCCATAACTCCTGGGTGAAGGGTGCAATATGATTGCATTAGAAGGTTTGGATTTACTGTCGGTGTCTCGTCCATTTCGATATGCTTCTCCTCGAGCTGATTTTCCTCCGCTTGTCATGGGATATGTTCGTCCAAAACTCTCGCAGAGAATAGGGTTTTCTAAGCTTGATATCTTCTTAGAGATTCGAGATTTCCCAATCGAACCGAGATAAGGCCAATTCGTTTATCGATTGGACTTACTGTTATAACTTACGTTTATCTGAACAAACGCAGGTTTCCTTTTTGATCTTTATAGAATCACGTTTAACTCGTTTCGTACAAAACTCTCCTTCACCTTGATGAAGGGTTGTATCGCGTTAAACGGGGACGACCATACGGTAGGATAGTGATATTAGGTGTCCGCATCACAATCCGGCTAGGTAAGATGGGCGGCTAGCTAGAAATCACTGTCGGAGTGTTACCGATTAATTGTTAGGGTAGCACTAGATCTTTGAACAGTGAATACAGTCCACGAGGATCCGCGACACCACCAGGATCGCAGGTCTGAGGTCCAACTAAGGAATGAGGAGGTTTGACCGAGTATTCCGGGACTCTGATCGTAGGTTTACTCCAGGATCGTTCGAGCCGAGTGAGCATAGGTGATACGTCAACAAGTTTCGGTTTACGTGGATGTTTATGTCTTTCCGCTTATTAGTTGGGTCTAGGGCATTTATCGTAATAATACCAAAGACGCACGTCTGGTAGGGTAAACGCGGGTGATATTTATTTGTTGTTACAATGCTTCTATCAAGAATTCCAAATATACGTTGGAGTTACCGCGTCCATTTGTTTCTTTAGTGTCTTTTCTTTCGAGTCGATTTCGAATAGAATTTTCGCATTCGAATTTCAGTTTATGGTTCCGACTCCGCTGGGCAGGATATATAGTCGACATAGTCCGTATTGTGTAAATCGATAGGATGTCCAGTAGTTAAGAAGCCCATATACGTACCATTACGCTGCGTATATCGAGCAGCGAATTTTCTATAGTCCAACTCACGCGTGAGCTGCTCTTGGGACATTGGCGGTTCGATATAACGACCATCGTCCTCCGCAGCAGTTGGACTAACGTCGCCGCGTATTAAGCTATCAACAAATGCTTGTAAAAGTAGAGTATATCGCTCCCCGATACCAAGACCATCTTCTATCAACTCCGTCATATCTGCTATATATGAGTTTATCCATATTATAATGAGTTTATATTTAGGCGAGCGGGCGTCGCTGCCTACCCCAATCAACCCCCGGACAGGACGAGATCCTCAGCGCCGATGTGTCGTCGCCGCCGTACTTTCGCCAACGACGTAGCCGCACAACGACAACGACAACCAGCACAAGTCACTCGACTGTCCGTCCCAAAGGCTTAGATGTACTTCAGGTATTCCTTGGAAAGTTAGGTTACTTTACGATTGCGACTGGCTACTGTAAACACACATTAGCAGTAACATTCACCTATAAACTCACAAATACCACACACACAACTTGTCACAAATTACACACATTCGGGCCATTTGTCCGTTAGTCAATGCCTTCCAGAATGTCACTGTATTATTATGTATCCTTGGATACTAGTAGTGCGCTATTTATTCCCTATGCTATTCAATGGTACAAGCTTTCTATTGTTCGTTTAACTCAATTCTAATTCTAGCGTGGTTGTTGCTATGGTGACATTATGCAAAGCTAGCGGTAGAATTAGAGTAATTCCAATGCATACAGATCTGGGATGTTATTTAATAGTATTCTTTAATAGTCAATGTTCTGTTTTATACATGACTTTATGAATTTTATCGGCTATTGACTATGTTTGGGAGACTTTCACACTCTCATACGCATGATAAGATAAATCTCCGCTCCCTTGATCTATTAATTAATGGAATTTTGGGAACTTTATAAATTGCGTAAAATGGCAATTTATTAAATTCATTAAAGGCATGAATTTAAATTTATTCCCTGAAATTTTATTATTTGATAATTAAATGGACATATTTTGATTCTAGAACATGTCTAGGGACACAAGATCCTTAATTCTATGACAATTGTCTTTTTTAAGAATATCGGTAAATGCTACGATATCTTAATTGACTAGAATTGTTGAAGGATCTGAATTTTACAGATTTTGATTTATTAGATTTGCAAATATTAAATAATTAATATTTGAGATGGGCACCGATTTATTCCAGAACTTGTCTGGGGACGTTAACCACTGATTCTAGAATTTGTCTTTCAAGTATATCGGTGGGTGCCGCGATATCTTAATCGACTAGAATTACTGATGGTCAAAGGGTTTAACAGATTTATTTTGCGTTTTACGCTACTGTTAAAGGGACATCACGCTACTATATGTATTATTATATACGGTATGAGAGCAATATCGCACGAAGCAATGTCAGTGTGAAGAGGCAAGTCGTTTCCAAGGTCTACCCAGAGCTTGGTTTAGCCGAGACACGAGGATCTGAACTTTGCATTCCTAATACTCTGCCTACCAATAATACTTAAATATAGTAGTGGCTTTATTGTACTTTAATAAGTACGGACATTTCATCTTACTGTAGTCACGTATTTATACTATGATACGGACAGTAAGGAAAGAGAAAAAATAATTATTTCTTCGCCGTCGCACTAAATATAATATAAGTAATTACGTACGTAATAAACACGAATATATTGCACTATTCTACAAAATAATCGCTAAAATAACATTCTACTGAATAAAATTAAAGAAAACGATTATAATAGAATTACATAGTAATACATACATAAATATAAAAATAATAAAATAATATAAAATAATAGAGTCACACACCCACTCCATATGTTGTTACGTTATGGAGTCCCTAGATGTTTGAAGGATTAGGGAGGTGGTCGTGGGAAGAGAATCTTGCCTTCCACAGTTTCCGGAGAGTCCTCCATTCCCTTCCGATAAACACAAACGACCGACTGGGTGATTGAGTCGCTGCATCCTGAATACAATTCCAGGTTTCCTCTTCGTCCTGGAATAGTGACGATAGAAACATCGCTCAAAGTATATGACGGCGTCACAAAGCCGATTCCAGGAGCTATAGTGGTCCGTCGCTCTCTGCAGGAGAGGTGAGAGTCCCTGCGAGGCGTCTGATGTTCCAGAGCTCCAATCGCTCTCTCTGATCTTCATGAAGGATCCACTCGCGGTGGGGAGGCCCAGATCCACGGCGTCGTCCCTGGCAACATGTAATACCGACAGATCTATCCCGGGTTCAAATAACTCCGATCCACCCGCCCGGGTTTTAGGTTTAACTTTCTCCGCTCCCTTGGCTGGTCTAATCTCAGTCGGAGTAAGATGGGGAGGCCATTCATCCTCCTTACTCAGGAAGTCGGGTTCACCTAACCGGTCTGTAGTATCTGTCAGTTCTTGAGGAGTTACTCCTCTGGAAGCGATGTCCGTTGGATTAAACTTCTTGGGGCAATATCGCCATTGATCTACATTGGAGCTAAGATTGTCATTATCTGAGGAGTGTGGTGTTCCCTCAGTTGGGTCGTCTCCCTCACTAGTATCATCTTCCCATTCACTCATCTGGCAGACGCGATCTTGAAGCAGTCTTTCCCTGAGCGTTCTACCGGAAGGTCCAGTAAGGTACCAACCTACTCTAGTTCTTACCGCATAGGGCTGAAGTGGTTGCGGTTCAGCAGGTCGTTTCTCTAATGTCTCCAGCGCCTCATGCGCGTTTTGGCCGATGAGTATTTGCACTCCAGGATAATCAGTCTGGAATCGAGGTATGTTAAGATGTTGGATGCTCTCATCCTCGTCCCAATTATAAAGGTCTGCTTGAGTAGTAGCGAAGTTCTTTATAGCCACCATTTTCACTGACCTGATGCTATGTTCTCCTAGTTCGTCCTGGGGGGTGGACAACTCACATATATAATAGTCGGCAGCTACAGTAGAATTCCAAACCTGCATGATCCCTGACAGGTTTAGCTTGGTTCGGAACTTGGGTTGTCCAGCAAAGATGACTTCGGCTAGTTCCCTATCGATGAATGTTCCTGTGCTACCGGAGTCCAGGAGGGCGTTCACTATATAGCTCTTCTGAGGTCCGTGGACCCGTAACTGGACTACAGGAAATTCTCGGATTCCTATATTGGAAGTTGGCGCTTTCCAAGATGGTTGTTGATCGGAAGTAGTTAAGGTAAGGTCGCTGTCTGTGTCTTTCTCATACACGAGTGCTCGATACACTGCGGTGGTGTTTATTAGGTAACAGGATTCGTTTTGGTCGGAGAACTCGTCCGTATAGAATCCTTCCATCTCAGATTGATCAGTGTCGTTCACATCACTGAATTGGACATGTAGTTCGGACTCACTTACCTGACTCGGGCTGTTTCGTTCGAATTCCGTGTGCAACAGGATATGATGTTTTGCGCCGCACTTCGCACACCTTGCGTCGGAGTTACAGGTTCGCCGTTGGTGTCCTCGTCTGAGACAATTATAACACAACCGCTTATCCCACATGACTTCACGTCTATCCTTTAGTGATTTCCTCAGGAATTTATCACACGCATTTAAACGGTGGGGCCCGTCGCACAGCACACATTTCGGCTTGATGTTACTTACCTTATTCTGAGTCACATTGTGTACACTTGCCTTTTCTTCGGGCTTTCTCACCTGAATTCTCTTGGGAGACGTGGGAGGAGTTTTTCTTACCTGTTCCCTCCTGTCATTTGTTCGAGACTTAAATTTACTTACCTGATCTTTAGGCATTTTATTCACGTAATAAGATCTATCCGTGTCCTTCCCGCTATCTTCTCCTTGAGAAGTCTGGCTTTCGCCGTCATCGGTATAACATACTGGTGTTATTTTTCTCCTAGAGACGGGTTTTTCACTTACCTTGTTTTCCGGTGTTTTCTCCCTAGACTGTTTCAGGAGCTGTAATTTCACTTCTCCATCTAGGAATGACATGAGATCAGCCATGGTAGGGTCTCGCCGTTGTTGTTCCATCATATATAAAACTTTCTTATCCCAGCGTGTGCCTACTCCACCTTTCGGTAAAGTAGAAGCCACTGCTCTAATAACCATAGTGTTCTGATACTCATGAGACTTACCTAGCCAATCTAATTGTCTGCAGATCTCCTGGATCTCATCGGAAAACTCGATAATTCCGCTACTAATAAACTTTCGGGGCGCTACTAACTTTGCATATAAGTACCCAGCGATATTATTCCTATTACCATACCTGATGTTTAGTGTATCCCAAACTTGTCTTAATCCGTCTGGATGTCCAATAAACTTTAACGCCATTAACTTGGGAGATCCTTCCAAGCACTCGATGAGGTATCTAAGTTTTTCTCCATTAGATAGTACAGAGTTCTGTATGTTATCTTTGTAATATTCATTAAAAGGTAACCATTTCATCTCATCTCCATTGAACTTGACGATCTCTCCAACCTTTACCGCTTGCCGGGCTTCGGTTCTAGCCATTTGACGCGTAAAACTTTCTTGGGCCATCGTGCTATTTAATATCGAGTTATCGGTATATAAATTTCTAGGATTATGGTCAGTTCTATATGGAATATCATTATCAACAGGTCTATAATTACCCTTAATAGGGTTCACTATAGGAGTTTCTACTTCGCTAGCAGTATAAATGCGTGTAGGCTCCACACCTTGCGCATGGGATACTTCAGACCTAACGGGTTGACACATTGTTACAGAGGGTGGTGGTATACCCTTTTGAGTATTTACTAATTTATCGCGCTCTAGCGCGATACTTTGCTGCACTTCTTGCAACTCCAGCCTACTTTCCCTTACTGTGCCCTTTAACTGTTGAACAGTCCCTTCTAACTCTCGGACCTGTTGAGAGGAGCGTGTTTGATTCTCCTCCATCTTTCTGAGGAGAATGTCCATCCCCCGCCGTCTCTCGTCCACCCAATCAACCGCCGAAACGGGATCCGCCAACGTCGTAGCGGGCGGACGAGGGACAACGGGCGACAAATCTGGAATATTTCGCTCGGGGTCCAGGACCTGAACTGTCTCCTGGGCAGTTCTACTGGGCACAGGTAGCTTAGTGCTATGTAGAGGGAATTTAGAAGTAGCTTCAGGGAGCACAGGTGTGTCTATCACCGAAGGGGTGATTTCAAGAACAGGCCTAATTATTTCAGGCTCATCTACTATAGTAGGGAGTCTTTCTATTGTAATTATTTGGTCTGTGGGCTCTGTACTACCTAAGTTGGTGTTATTTAGTTGCCTTCTAACAGCTGGAGGCAAATCAGGCAATTTCTGACGGTGGAATGTTCTTTTACGTCTGCTTAGGCGAGGTCGATTTCCTCCGCCTTCGGTGTTGGTGGTATCGCCTTCCTCAGATGATGTATACCCCTGTCTCTTGGGAGTAGATCGACTCATCATCTGCATATTGCTCGCTGTTAACTGTTTATTGAAGTTGTCTTGCTTCTCTTGAAGAATTTCCAACTCTAGTTGGGTTGCCTCTTCAGATGCCCTCCGTTCTGCTTCTACCACTGCCTCTGCTATTGCCAGTGCTGCTTTTCTTTCGGTTTCTGCCGCTGCCTCTGCTACTGCCGCTTTCCTTTCCGCTTCGGCCTCTGCCACTGCTGCCTTTCTTTCCGCTTCTGCCTCTGCCACTGCTGCTGCCGCCTTTCTTTCCGCTTCTGCCTCTGCTACTGCTGCTGCCACTGCCGCTGCCTTTCTATCTTCTATACGTTTTTTCTTTACTTGTTCTTCCTTTTCTCTAGCGATGCGGAGTTGTTCATCGAATTTAGCTTGGTTCGCCGCTAACCTATCCACATCAATCGCATCTAACACAAGTTTGGCTCCTTCGCTATTAGGGCTAAGTCCCTCTAGCCTTCTCCTCAACTCTTCATCTCCCAAAAAACGCTGATAGTCTGACAGATAAATGTCAATGGCATCCCTCTTATGCGGTTTCTCTGCTGTCACTTCGCTCTCGGTTGTATCTAGTAGACTGTCTGACAGGTTCTGCTTTGCGTCAGACATGCTTATGTGTACAGTTGAATGTCTACTGCTGTATTACAGTCTGAGCAAGTCTAGTAACTCAGTATTAACTGTTAGCCTAGTAATTAATTACCGGTACTGCTACTCAGTGTAGCGTGATATATATAATATATTAGAATACCGGTATGCTTATAGTATATATAACTATTATTACAGACTAGGTTTATCACAGAATACCGGTATAATTTTAGCACAAATATATATAAATATATAATAGGCCTATCGGAATACCGGTATACAGCTTACAGTTTGTAGTATATATAATTCTGGACTAGAATTAATTACAAGTACCGGTATAATTTCAGCCTAAATTTATAGAAATAAAGATAATAGGCCTATCGTAAATACCGGTATGCAGTTTACACTTACAGTGTATATATATAAGTATAATTACAAACTAGAATTAATTACAGAATACCGGTATGATTTCAACCTAATATTTATAGAAATAAATATAATAAGCCTATTGTAAATACCGGTATATCAATTATTTTAAATAACTGAATTTCTGAATTTCCAGGGTTACTTGGTTACCTTACTTACTTTATTACTGTTATTTGAGCAGTAATCCAACTGATATTGAGACCTAATGGTTGTATGGTAGGCCTACTATTTATAAATCGTTAGATTTGATTTATAATATATATATACCCGTTTTAATGGGTTTTGTCAATGTTTGAAATAAATGTTATTATTTCTGGGGAGTAATCACTACACAAAGCGGTGCGCTTTCAGTGAAGTGTTACTTATAGACACTAAAACAAATATTACTAATTTACCTAAGTTACTTAATACTACAAATTACGTACAATTCGGGTGAGATTACAATCTCTAAATAAATGCAAAAATTTACAAAAAACACAAAATACGAATTTTTAGGGTAATTTTACAAGAAGTCTACAAACCAGCCTAACAAAGGGTTAGAAAACTGGTTATTACAACGGACAGGGTACTGCGGTATTTGAAATAATAAGTAGTAGTAAATACACTGCGTTGTCTAGATAGGAAAATACCACCGCCTGACGACCTATAGCCGTATCGCTATAGGTTCTACGTTATGTATCACGGAGTGTTCCTACCTAGAAGTTAATAGAGCTAATCGAATGTGCCTATCAACCACTTTACAACACAAATATAATGCCTACAATAATTACTTCGGAAAGTACTGTACACTAAACCCTAAATTAGGTACGAGTACTTGTACAACAGATAATCAGTAGTTAAATATACTTGAACAGCTAAAAGAACCACGGCATCTGCTGGAGTGACCGATGCACAAAATCACCAGTCTTTACCTACGCCGAGCAGCCCGTGTAGTACCGGGGTTAATTTAACTATAGCTGTATGTATAACAAACACAATTACTGTAGGAACAAACTTGGGGAATGAATGTTGCGAATAATCGCATAAATTCTGAATAATAAATATTACGCTACGCGTACAAACTACTCAAACAAAATACAGACCGAACACTGACAGACTACTATCAAGCCTAAACAAACTACGGTATATGCAGACTCCGAAATAATTAGGTAGTATGCGTTCTAACCCAGTAGTACGACTTATTCTTTAATTGGGGGTTTACCTTATAGCTTTGGCTGCCCCAACTTCCCAACCGTTCTTTATCGGACAAGGGCTCTACACAGACTGCAATCCGTTCAGACCTAATAACAGCCAGACAACTATCCAGCCTACAAATTATCTAAATAATATTATACGCTACCTGTACAGACTACACAAACAAAGTACAGACCAAACGATGGCAGACTACTCTCAAGCCTAAATAAACTACAGGACATGCAGACTCCGAAATAGTTAGGTAGTATGCGTTCTAACCCAGTAGTACGACTTATTCTTTAATTGGGGGTTTACTTTACTGCAATGGCTACCCCAACTTCCCAACCGTTCTTTATCGGACAGGTGACCTACACACACTGCAATCCGTTCAGACTTAACAGCAATCAGACAACAGCTCAGCCTACAACTTGTCTGTACAATATGATCAGGCTTACACGCCTTCTGTTCAATACTGGCCTACAAACAAATAAAACTTGACAGAAATAAGTAAAAGTCTCAATAAAAAACCAGGGCGGGCCCTCCCTGATTAATTATTAAGGCCTACCGGTATATAATTATCAAAATCGAATAATACTGCTGTAGGTACCGGTCCGGATGATCAGGCAGTCAGGCCTACTGGTTACCGGTCGACCGGTACTTTCGACTTTATTGCTTACTGCAATAAAGAAGCTATATCCGTTATTGTTCGCGCTTTCAGACCTTTGGCAGTTTAACCCGCCAAATTAGGATGTCTGTTAGATAATAAATCACTTTAGCCGATGACAAATATTTGATTCACTACACTAGTCGAAACCAATCTGTGCGCGATCATTCACCCGCTGGATAATTCCCGGGAGATTGGGTTCGACGGCTTAATTTTATTGCTATGTAAGCTTAATGTATTATTCGACTGACAGTATTATATAATCTCTGACAATATTATTCACTTTCGGGGAATATTAACAGTTCCTTTAGGACGTGGCGCTCTATCTATATAAACAGAGTTATGACTTAAACTAATCACAACGATATGGCTTAATTATAATTCACATATATGGCGCATTCTTTAGGAATTGCTTCGTTATCAGTATCACTCGCACACAATGCTGCACAATACTGCACACTGATCTGCCGATCTTCACTGATTTTAGTTACATATAAAAGGAACACGGACTGACTCATGTAGGGGCTATCAAATAACATTAGATTCACTTCAAACCACTTTAACATAAGTCACAATCGTTATGTATAACCTTTCTCTCTTACCTTCAGTATATCAAGAATATTGGGTTTTCTGGGTTATTTATCGTTATTCCAAATATAATAATTCATCAACCATATTATGAAGTACAGACAGCAAATAGCAGTATAACAATATAAAGTATGCACAGTGTTACACAGTATGCAGTGTATGCAGTACTGCAGTATGCATTGATTGCATTGAGTTAGGTTAGTCAAGTTAGATAACGGATATATGTCCTTATGATTAAGCCTACTAGTGTACGGCTAAAACAGTAAAGCACAAAATACTTCCAAGCCGTTCTTTCTTTGGCTCAGGACTGAATGTAAACACTGCACATAGGCATTGCGTCATTTCTCGGAAATTTTCTGTACAAGGAGCCACAAAAACGCTCTAATTGGCTGACTGAACTGAGAGACGCCGTAGAACAAAGGAAATCAACACGTATGAATGTCAGCTGTTAACCGTAGTCATAGTAACTACTGTTCAAGAGTAGCTATCACCCCTTTGCGTCACGAATTGCCATAGAATCATAAAATATACCTTTCACAGTACACATACGGAGGAAATAGGTCTTAGATCCTCTAAAAACACCGATACAGCAATAATACGGTCTCTTACACTTATTAAATCAACTACAGAGTATTTTAATGTAAAAGATAATAAAAATAACGGGGCAATTCAGCAAAGGCTTTTACACATTCGGGTATTGCCGGCAGATTCCACGAGATTATAAATTATCAGAGTACATTGTAATAACGTTAAATATGTAGCAGCCAATCACAGCCGATTTTCAAATTGATTTCCCGCGCTTATTTCTCAGTGAAAAATGCGCCTGCGTATCGCAAGTGATTTTAATGCGTCATGCGTTTTTATTGCGGCTCAATAAATAGCGATAAAACTCTTGTGATTCGCATGTGATTCACATGTAAAATAGGGAAGCGATTCCACGCATACGCTTCGCAACTTATTTTACGCATTTGATTCCGTGCATGAAAATCGCATGCGAATCACACCTCATTTAACGCTTATTTTACGCATGTTTTACATCATGAGAATCTCATGCGTTAATTCCCATGTGAATCGCATGGTTTTAATTACACTCAAGATTATTAATTAAAATAAAGTTGCCTATCAAGAAATAAATAGTTTTAAAATATAAAATTGCTGAATATGAATTATCTAATATGGCTGTCGAATACAGAGATTATATTAATATATTTTATAGAATTGAAAATTATAGGGAATAGTTAAAAGTGTATCATGGTTATTCTAATCTATTTGTATTATCATGTATATAACCAACCATTTCTAGTATAAATTCATACATGATGTTTTATGTCTAGAGAGTGTAATGTAATGTAATGTAAGGTACGTACAGTAGGCAGATGATATGGAAGCGAATAGTATCAAACAGTATTGGAATTATCAACTACTGTATCATATTTTCTGTCACAAAAGGTCTCAATATATCACACATAAATCACAACCAGTAGATTTTTGTGATATTTATGCGTCATGACGCTTGAAAGTCGCAAGTGAATCACATGTGAGTTTTATGCGACTGAACGCAAGTTGTTGCGATATTTATGCGACTTAACGCAAGTTGTTGCGATATCTATGCGACTTAACGGAAGTAGGTCGCTTGGGTAAAGATCGGGCCATAACTCTTGGGAATCACATCAGATACGCCTGCGTTGCTCGCTTGCGATACGTTTGCGATACGCTTGCGTACTTTTCACTGGGAAACCCGTCATTTCGACCGTTTCCACATGTTTTTACAAAAACATACACCCGTCAATCGATTCAGGGCACCTTGTAACTGTTTCTAGCCCAACAATATTTTCGTGCACCAACCCTATTCATTGCAGTTTTTCGAAAAGTATTATTGGATATAATGATAAAAAGATATAGTTTGGAGAGCACGGATGGGAGTCATTGGCCTTCAATTCCAAATTATGTTTTATATTGTATACCATGATATATTTTTATATTATTAAAAATTATGTCATTGTCAAGTAAGAACTATGAGAATATCAAATTAAAGACAGCCACTAATGATGTTAGATTAAGCCACAGGGGTGATGAGTTTGGAGGCGGGAGAATACTCTAAACAGGTCCGCGGATTTATCCCTAGAAGATAAAGGTATATGGTCCCAAGGATGGATGCCGTGTTGTCGATCAGGATCGGAGTGAGGGACTACCAGCATAGTTCAGGAACGCCTTGGAGGCTCTTGGAGGCTATCTTGAGGCTAGTTGTTTGTCTTAGTCGATAAATTGCTTCCACTTCCCCAGATCTTAAAGTTGACCGCCTCCATGACAACACCTTCGACCACATAATTGATCATGTTTTTCTGCTTAAAGCATCCACATAATGAATCTACTGTATTAATATAAATTATTAATATGTTCCTATTATTAAGCTAATTCTAAACATTTTAGCCACTTGAAAACATATTTCATAGCGATGTGAGAATGATATACAACTAAATTAACTCAAAACTCCAGCGCTATGGGACTAATTTTTTGCAATCGTTGCAATTTTTGCAAAGTAATTGCAATCAATTATTGTTATTAATTGTATTGTTACGTATTCCAGCATGTTAAATCGAATGAATAATATTTATATCACATTGGTGCTTCGTTTCAATATCCCAGTTACTCAGAACGCTTGTTTGTAAATGTGGGATCCTTTGTGATAAAGTTAAAGTTGAATAGTATTTGTTGTTAGTTTGTCACATATTCGCAACTAAATCTTGCAATATATTCGCATATGTAGATTCCTCTAAAGCTAAACCACGTATATCAACTATCCGTTTCTCCTTAGTCCTGTCATCTCCGATATTAATTAAATTAGTATTTCCAGCTGTTTTATGTGACATAATATTATTGGGTATCCGGAAGATTTGTTGTTGTTTCAGTAGAAGTTCGGGAGGTATTTGGGGTAACAATGGACAATCAGTTGTGTGAGAAATCAGTGGATCATGTTTCCACAACATGGCAGCATCACTAGCAATATCTGTATCCATCGTAACCATCTGATTAGTACTCGAATCCATATATGGGTTGTTAACCAAATTTGGCATAACAGTGGGATTATCAAGAAATGTACTTCTGAAAGAAAACCAAATTTAGGTCATTTAAATATGAAATATAAAAAATTGTAAAACAATTAAAATTATGTACGCCATATCCACAAAATCTTAAATACTTGAAATTATAGCTTTGATAACTTGAATAACTATGAACAAATTGTTTCATTCCCCGAGTATGGAAATGCTGTGTTAAGTTTTTTGACACTTTGTAGAAACTTTCTTTTCAGCTGATCAGACAGTATATCGGTAATTAATTTTTTTTAAACATCGTCGGTTATTTAATTAAAGCAACAGCACAATCGTGTTATACGTAATTTCGACTTAGTAAGACACAAGGTATACAACAAATTTGTTAAAAGTTTGAATGTGGCTATTTATTTAAAAGTTATTTAGAATATGCAAATTTTGTGATATCAAAAGGTTTTATTTATCCATGAGGCTAACTGCCCGGATTCAATGCAAATTAAGTGACGACATCCCTGCAGTCTCGTGATACTTTACTTTTATCAACCTCAACTTCCACTTGAGGGATTGTATTCAGCGTTCCAGTACATGAATTCATATGTAAACTCTCTCCAGGTTAATGGCATATCCAGTCGCATCAATCATTGCCAAACTTTGTCATCTCCTGATCGCTTTGGAGTCACGATTAGGAGACTTTGAATTATAATAATTTTAGAAATGTTGGCATGATGACCACACAAAGGACATAATACCACAAATATTTACCTGCGAAATTGTTGTGGGTCATTGCTTCTGTACATATTCTTTTCTGCAACATCAAATAATTGGTTTAGTGAATCATATTGCGATGAATTTAGTCTAACAACACGACGTTGGACGCTGGTACTTCTTTTATCCTGAGGAGGTGTAAGTGGGTTGACTTCTGTGACATACAATTTAATTTAATATAATTACATAAGTGGTTAAAGTTACTTAATTTATTATTTAGTAAACAAATGACCATCTTAAACATAATTATATGGGAAACAGTTGCATTACTGGGAGCAAAACTAGGGATAGGTCTGGTGCTCACCCCTCCTGCGCTGTAAGTCCCAAAGATATTAAAAACCTGCGTGCTATTTAAAGGGAGGAAGGTGGGAGGGGGGGGGGGGGGGGGGGGGGTATGTGTTTGCTTGGTAGCGGCATTTTCTTATGACACTATAACGTCCTAATGCTCTGTCGTATATAAAACTCAACTAACTTGTAATGTCTTCCCCAGTATCATTATTAAACAGGGGAGGTAATATCGGTTTAGAAATACTCCATATATTTTCTATATTCTTATTGGCTGGTTTCCAGAAAGAATCCGGCAAATTGCGTTCCCTCATCGGCAGATTCTCCAGCGTTAACTTCCCAATATTAGTAATCCCATCTTCTGGAATCTTGGCTTCTTTATGGGTCTTATTTGAGTTACTTAATTTAATTGTTAGTCGAGGATTTTCATTAACAACTTTAACGTCTTGTCCCTTTGGATATAAATTCAAAGTTGTGAAGTATTCTGCATCAATATTCAAATCATCTTCTATTTCTAATTTTTTCGTGAATTCTTCATCTTGTCGCTTCTTTTTCCTGCCTGCTACTTTACGAGTATCATTATGTGTATCACTGAGTTTAATAGTTGGTGCTATTGATGCTATGTTTGAAGGCGTTCCTCCTAAGATACTCGATGTATTATTACAACTAGTGTTAGTTGCAGTAGAAACTTGACTTTCTTCTAGTTTCACACAGTTGAGTTTCTTAAACTCATTCAATCCTTTATCATCGGGTAGGTAATCATGATCTACTAAGGCTGCCGTTGAGACACTATTTGATGATTCTTTTACTTTATGAGCTAAGAATTTTGAAATTCCAGTTACTTGTAATGGATACATACTTTTCCTTTCTGAATTCTGAGTTCTAGGATTATTTGAAATATTAGGTTTTTTGCAAATATTTCTTAAACGTGGTCGTGCTCTTTCAATATTAGACAATCTGCAGTTCAACTGCTTGCCAATAACGATATTGGAAAAGTTTTCATCCACTTCACTGGAAGTCGTATTTACAACAGCTGGCCTCTTTGTCGCACTCATTGTAAAGTCAGATACAGAGGTAAACTTGAATATACAATAAATATTAATGGATGAATTGGATCGCACCTCTCTTGGGCTATTTCGTAAAATACACTGTATAAAATAATCAGTGTAAATTACATAATTTGGTTTCAAAATGTAATTTCTTATTTGTGAAACCGTATTAAGGTAATCTTGAAACTACTCAGTAACTAATGAATTAGTAGTATGAACACTATGGATATCTGTATGATGTGTGACACGTTCGTGGGGCGTCGGGTCGCCCGCGAACTTGAGCAAAATTTTTCAAAAGTTACTTGAATGAATTTAACTGAATGAATTTTTCATTACAGACGGACGGACGGACGGACAGACATACAGACAGACGGACAGACAGACAGACAGACAGACAGACAGACAGACAGACAGACAGACAGACAGACAGACAGACAGACAGACAGACAGACAGACAGACAGACAGACAGACAGACAGACAGACAGACAGACAGACAGACAGACAGACAGACAGACAGACAGACAGACAGACAGACAGACAGACAGACAGACAGACAGACAGACAGACAGACAGACAGACAGACAGACAGACAGACAGACAGACAGACAGACAGACAGACAGACAGACAGACAGACAGACAGACAGACAGACAGACAGACAGACAGACAGACAGACAGACAGACAGACAGACAGACAGACAGACAGACAGACAGACAGACAGACAGACAGACAGACAGACAGACAGACAGACAGACAGACAGACAGACAGACAGACAGACAGACAGACAGACAGACAGACAGACAGACAGACAGACAGACAGACAGACAGACAGACAGACAGACAGACAGACAGACAGACAGACAGACAGACAGACAGACAGACAGACAGACAGACAGACAGACAGACAGACAGACAGACAGACAGACAGACAGACAGACAGACAGACAGACAGACAGACAGACAGACAGACAGACAGACAGACAGACAGACAGACAGACAGACAGACAGACAGACAGACAGACAGACAGACAGACAGACAGACAGACAGACAGACAGACAGACAGACAGACAGACAGACAGACAGACAGACAGACAGACAGACAGACAGACAGACAGACAGACAGACAGACAGACAGACAGACAGACAGACAGACAGACAGACAGACAGACAGACAGACAGACAGACAGACAGACAGACAGACAGACAGACAGACAGACAGACAGACAGACAGACAGACAGACAGACAGACAGACAGACAGACAGACAGACAGACAGACAGACAGACAGACAGACAGACAGGACAGACAGACAGACAGACAGACAGACAGACAGACAGACAGACAGACAGACAGACAGACAGACAGACAGACAGACAGACAGACAGACAGACAGACAGACAGACAGACAGACAGACAGACAGACAGACAGACAGACAGACAGACAGACAGACAGACAGACAGACAGACAGACAGACAGACAGACAGACAGACAGACAGACAGACAGACAGACAGACAGACAGACAGACAGACAGACAGACAGACAGACAGACAGACAGACAGACAGACAGACAGACAGACAGACAGACAGACAGACAGACAGACAGACAGACAGACAGACAGACAGACAGACAGACAGACAGACAGACAGACAGACAGACAGACAGACAGACAGACAGACAGACAGACAGACAGACAGACAGACAGACAGACAGACAGACAGACAGACAGACAGACAGACAGACAGACAGACAGACAGACAGACAGACAGACAGACAGACAGACAGACAGACAGACAGACAGACAGACAGACAGACAGACAGACAGACAGACAGACAGACAGACAGACAGACAGACAGACAGACAGACAGACAGACAGACAGACAGACAGACAGACAGACAGACAGACAGACAGACAGACAGACAGACAGACAGACAGACAGACAGACAGACAGACAGACAGACAGACAGACAGACAGACAGACAGACAGACAGACAGACAGACAGACAGACAGACAGACAGACAGACAGACAGACAGACAGACAGA
>JAUCBJ010002666.1:0-77244 GCA_032718475.1 Nemertoderma westbladi | reverse complement strand
ATGTAAGTGTTCCTAATTCTAGATTAGTTACAAAGACAAGAAAAACCAGACTTAGCAGCGGCGATGTAAGTGTTCCTAATTCTAGATTAGTTACAAAGACAAGAAAAACCAGACTTAGCAGCGGCGATGTAAGTATTCCTAATTCTAGATTAGTTACAAAGGCAAGAAAAACCAGACTTAGCAGCGGCGATGTAACTGTTCCTAATTCTAGATTAGTTACAAAGACAAGAAAAACCAGTCTTAGCAGCGGCGATGTAAGTGTTCCTAATTCTAGATTAGTTACAAAGACAAGAAAAACCAGACTTAGGAGCGGCGATGTAAGTGTTCCTAATTCTAGATTAGTTACAAAGACAAGAAAAACCAGACTTAGCAGCGGAGATGTAAGTGTTCCTAATTCTAGATTAGATACAAAGACAAGAAAACCAGACTTAGCAGCGGCGATGTAAGTGTTCCTAATTCTAGATTAGTTACAAAGACAAGAAAAACCAGACTTAGCAGCGGCGATGTAAGTGTTCCTAATTCTAGATTAGTTACAAAGACAAGAAAAACCAGACTTAGCAGCGGCGATGTAAGTGTTCCTAATTCTAGATTAGTTACAAAGACAAGAAAAACCAGACTAAGCAGCGGCGATGTAAGTGTTCCTAATTCTAGATTAGTTACAAAGACAAGAAAACCAGACTTAGCAGCGGCGATGTAAGTGTTCCTAATTCTAGATTAGTTACAAAGACAAGAAAAACCAGACTAAGCAGCGGCGATGTAAGTGTTCCTAATTCTAGATTAGTTACAAAGACAAGAAAACCAGACTAAGCAGCGGCGATGTAAGTGTTCCTAATTCTAGATTAGTTACAAAGACAAGAAAAACCAGACTTAGCAGCGGCGATGTAAGTGTTCCTAATTCCAGATTAGTTACAAAGACAAGAAAAACCAGACTTAGCAGCGGAGATGTAAGTGTTCCTAATTCTAGATTAGTTACAAAGACAAGAAAAACCAGACTTAGCAGCGGCGATGTAAGTGTACCTAATTCTAGATTAGTTACAAAGACAAGAAAAACCAGACTTAGCAGCGGAGATGTAAGTGTTCCTAATTCTAGATTAGTTACAAAGACAAGAAAAACCAGACTTAGCAGCGGAGATGTAAGTGTTCCTAATTCTAGATTAGTTACAAAGACAAGAAAAACCAGACTTAGCAGCGGAGATGTAAGTGTTCCTAATTCTAGATTAGTTACAAAGATAAGAAAAACCAGACTTAGCAGCGGAGATGTAAGTGTTCCTAATTCTAGATTAGTTACAAAGACAAGAAAAACCAGACTTAGCAGCGGCGATGTAAGTGTTCCTAATTCTAGATTAGTTACAAAGACAAGAAAAACCAGACTTAGCAGCGGCGATGTAAGTGTTCCTAATTCTAGATTAGTTACAAAGACAAGAAAAACCAGTCTTAGCAGCGGCGATGTAAGTGTTCCTAATTCTAGATTAGTTACAAAGACAAGAAAAACCAGACTTAGCAGCGGCGATGTAAGTGTTCCTAATTCTAGATTAGTTACAAAGACAAGAAAAACCAGACTTAGCAGCGGCGATGTAAGTGTTCCTAATTCTAGATTAGTTACAAAGACAAGAAAAACCAGACTAAGCAGCGGCGATGTAAGTGTTCCTAATTCTAGATTAGTTACAAAGACAAGAAAACCAGACTTAGCAGCGGCGATGTAAGTGTTCCTAATTCTAGATTAGTTACAAAGACAAGAAAAACCAGACTAAGCAGCGGCGATGTAAGTGTTCCTAATTCTAGATTAGTTACAAAGACAAGAAAACCAGACTAAGCAGCGGCGATGTAAGTGTTCCTAATTCTAGATTAGTTACAAAGACAAGAAAAACCAGACTTAGCAGCGGCGATGTAAGTGTTCTTAATTCCAGATTAGTTACAAAGACAAGAAAAACCAGACTTAGCAGCGGAGATGTAAGTGTTCCTAATTCTAGATTAGTTACAAAGACAAGAAAAACCAGACTTAGCAGCGGCGATGTAAGTGTACCTAATTCTAGATTAGTTACAAAGACAAGAAAAACCAGACTTAGCAGCGGAGATGTAAGTGTTCCTAATTCTAGATTAGTTACAAAGACAAGAAAAACCAGACTTAGCAGCGGAGATGTAAGTGTTCCTAATTCTAGATTAGTTACAAAGACAAGAAAAACCAGACTTAGCAGCGGCGATGTAAGTGTTCCTAATTCCAGATTAGTTACAAAGACAAGAAAAACCAGACTTAGCAGCGGCGATGTAAGTGTTCCTAATTCTAGATTAGTTACAAAGACAAGAAAAACCAGACTTAGCAGCGGCGATGTAAGTGTTCCTAATTCTAGATTAGTTACAAAGACAAGAAAAACCAGACTTAGCAGCGGAGATGTAAGTGTTCCTAATTCTAGATTAGTTACAAAGACAAGAAAAACCAGACTTAGCAGCGGAGATGTAAGTGTTCCTAATTCTAGATTAGTTACAAAGACAAGAAAAACCAGACTTAGCAGCGGCGATGTAAGTGTTCATAATTCTAGATTAGTTACAAAGACAAGAAAAACCAGACTTAGCAGCGGCGATGTAAGTGTTCCTAATTCTAGATTAGTTACAAAGACAAGAAAAACCAGACTTAGCAGCGGCGATGTAAGTGTACCTAATTCTAGATTAGTTACAAAGACAAGAAAAACCAGTCTTAGCAGCGGCGATGTAAGTGTTCCTAATTCTAGATTAGTTACAAAGACAAGAAAAACCAGACTTAGCAGCGGCGATGTAAGTGTTCCTAATTCTAGATTAGTTACAAAGACAAGAAAAACCAGTCTTAGCAGCGGCGATGTAAGTGTTCCTAATTCTAGATTAGTTACAAAGACAAGAAAAACCAGACTTAGCAGCGGCGATGTAAGTGTACCTAATTCTAGATTAGTTACAAAGACAAGAAAAACCAGTCTTAGCAGCGGCGATGTAAGTGTTCCTAATTCTAGATTAGTTACAAAGACAAGAAAAACCAGACTTAGCAGCGGCGATGTAAGTGTTCCTAATTCTAGATTAGTTACAAGGACAAGAAAAACCAGACTTAGCAGCGGCGATGTAAGTGTTCCTAATTCTAGATTAGTTACAAAGACAAGAAAAACCAGACTTAGCAGCGGAGATGTAAGTGTTCCTAATTCTAGATTAGTTACAAAGACAAGAAAAACCAGACTTAGCAGCGGCGTTGTAAGTGTTCCTAATTCTAGATTAGTTACAAAGACAAGAAAAACCAGTCTTAGCAGCGGCGATGTAAGTGTTCCTAATTCTAGATTAGTTACAAAGACAAGAAAAACCAGACTTAGCAGCGGAGATGTAAGTGTTCCTAATTCTAGATTAGTTACAAAGACAAGAAAAACCAGTCTTAGCAGCGGCGATGTAAGTGTTCCTAATTCTAGATTAGTTACAAAGACAAGAAAAACCAGACTTAGCAGCGGAGATGTAAGTGTTCCTAATTCTAGATTAGTTACAAAGACAAGAAAAACCAGACTTAGCAGCGGCGATGTAAGTGTTCCTAATTCTAGATTAGTTACAAAGACAAGAAAAACCAGACTTAGCAGCGGCGATGTAAGTGTTCCTAATTCTAGATTAGTTACAAAGACAAGAAAAACCAGACTTAGCAGCGGAGATGTAAGTGTTCCTAATTCTAGATTAGTTACAAAGACAAGAAAAACCAGACTTAGCAGCGGCGATGTAAGTGTTCCTAATTCTAGATTAGTTACAAAGACAAGAAAAACCAGACTTAGCAGCGGCGATGTAAGTGTTCCTAATTCTAGATTAGTTACAAAGACAAGAAAAACCAGACTTAGCAGCGGCGATGTAAGTGTTCCTAATTCTAGATTAGTTACAAAGACAAGAAAAACCAGACTTAGCAGCGGCGATGTAAGTGTTCCTAATTCTAGATTAGTTACAAAGACAAGAAAAACCAGACTTAGCAGCGGCGATGTAAGTGTTCCTAATTCTAGATTAGTTACAAAGACAAGAAAAACCAGTCTTAGCAGCGGCGATGTAAGTGTTCCTAATTCTAGATTAGTTACAAAGACAAGAAAAACCAGACTTAGCAGCGGCGATGTAAGTGTTCCTAATTCTAGATTAGTTACAAAGACAAGAAAAACCAGACTTAGCAGCGGCGATGTAAGTGTTCCTAATTCTAGATTAGTTACAAAGACAAGAAAAACCAGACTTAGCAGCGGAGATGTAAGTGTTCCTAATTCTAGATTAGTTACAAAGACAAGAAAAACCAGACTTAGCAGCGGCGATGTAAGTGTTCCTAATTCTAGATTAGTTACAAAGACAAGAAAAACCAGACTTAGCAGCGGCGATGTAAGTGTTCCTAATTCTAGATTAGTTACAAAGACAAGAAAAACCAGACTTAGCAGCGGCGATGTAAGTGTTCCTAATTCTAGATTAGTTACAAAGACAAGAAAAACCAGACTTAGCAGCGGCGATGTAAGTGTTCCTAATTCTAGATTAGTTACAAAGACAAGAAAAACCAGACTTAGCAGCGGAGATGTAAGTGTTCCTAATTCTAGATTAGTTACAAAGACAAGAAAAACCAGACTTAGCAGCGGCGATGTAAGTGTTCCTAATTCTAGATTAGTTACAAAGACAAGAAAAACCAGACTTAGCAGCGGCGATGTAAGTGTTCCTAATTCTAGATTAGTTACAAAGACAAGAAAAACCAGACTTAGCAGCGGCGATGTAAGTGTTCCTAATTCTAGATTAGTTACAAAGACAAGAAAAACCAGACTTAGCAGCGGCGATGTAAGTGTTCCTAATTCTAGATTAGTTACAAAGACAAGAAAAACCAGACTTAGCAGCGGCGATGTAAGTGTTCCTAATTCTAGATTAGTTACAAAGACAAGAAAAACCAGACTTAGCAGCGGCGATGTAAGTGTTCCTAATTCTAGATTAGTTACAAAGACAAGAAAAACCAGACTTAGCAGCGGCGATGTAAGTGTTCCTAATTCTAGATTAGTTACAAAGACAAGAAAAACCAGACTTAGCAGCGGCGATGTAAGTGTTCCTAATTCTAGATTAGTTACAAAGACAAGAAAAACCAGACTTAGCAGCGGCGATGTAAGTGTTCCTAATTCTAGATTAGTTACAAAGACAAGAAAAACCAGACTTAGCAGCGGCGATGTAAGTGTTCCTAATTCTAGATTAGTTACAAAGACAAGAAAAACCAGACTTAGCAGCGGCGATGTAAGTGTTCCTAATTCTAGATTAGTTACAAAGACAAGAAAAACCAGACTTAGCAGCGGCGATGTAAGTGTTCCTAATTCTAGATTAGTTACAAAGACAAGAAAAACCAGACTTAGCAGCGGCGATGTAAGTGTTCCTAATTCTAGATTAGTTACAAAGACAAGAAAAACCAGACTTAGCAGCGGCGATGTAAGTGTTCCTAATTCTAGATTAGTTACAAAGACAAGAAAAACCAGACTTAGCAGCGGCGATGTAAGTGTTCCTAATTCTAGATTAGTTACAAAGACAAGAAAAACCAGACTTAGCAGCGGCGATGTAAGTGTTCCTAATTCTAGATTAGTTACAAAGACAAGAAAAACCAGACTTAGCAGCGGCGATGTAAGTGTTCCTAATTCTAGATTAGTTACAAAGACAAGAAAAACCAGACTTAGCAGCGGCGATGTAAGTGTTCCTAATTCTAGATTAGTTACAAAGACAAGAAAAACCAGACTTAGCAGCGGCGATGTAAGTGTTCCTAATTCTAGATTAGTTACAAAGACAAGAAAAACCAGACTTAGCAGCGGAGATGTAAGTGTTCCTAATTCTAGATTAGTTACAAAGACAAGAAAAACCAGACTTAGCAGCGGCGATGTAAGTGTTCCTAATTCTAGATTAGTTACAAAGACAAGAAAAACCAGACTTAGCAGCGGCGATGTAAGTGTTCCTAATTCTAGATTAGTTACAAAGACAAGAAAAACCAGACTTAGCAGCGGAGATGTAAGTGTTCCTAATTCTAGATTAGTTACAAAGACAAGAAAAACCAGACTTAGCAGCGGCGATGTAAGTGTTCCTAATTCTAGATTAGTTACAAAGACAAGAAAAACCAGACTTAGCAGCGGCGATGTAAGTGTTCCTAATTCTAGATTAGTTACAAAGACAAGAAAAACCAGACTTAGCAGCGGCGATGTAAGTGTTCCTAATTCTAGATTAGTTACAAAGACAAGAAAAACCAGACTTAGCAGCGGCGATGTAAGTGTTCCTAATTCTAGATTAGTTACAAAGACAAGAAAAACCAGACTTAGCAGCGGCGATGTAAGTGTTCCTAATTCTAGATTAGTTACAAAGACAAGAAAAACCAGACTTAGCAGCGGCGATGTAAGTGTTCCTAATTCTAGATTAGTTACAAAGACAAGAAAAACCAGACTTAGCAGCGGCGATGTAAGTGTTCCTAATTCTAGATTAGTTACAAAGACAAGAAAAACCAGACTTAGCAGCGGCGATGTAAGTGTTCCTAATTCTAGATTAGTTACAAAGACAAGAAAAACCAGTCTTAGCAGCGGCGATGTAAGTGTTCCTAATTCTAGATTAGTTACAAAGACAAGAAAAACCAGACTTAGCAGCGGCGATGTAAGTGTTCCTAATTCTAGATTAGTTACAAAGACAAGAAAAACCAGACTTAGCAGCGGCGATGTAAGTGTTCCTAATTCTAGATTAGTTACAAAGACAAGAAAAACCAGACTTAGCAGCGGAGATGTAAGTGTTCCTAATTCTAGATTAGTTACAAAGACAAGAAAAACCAGACTTAGCAGCGGCGATGTAAGTGTTCCTAATTCTAGATTAGTTACAAAGACAAGAAAAACCAGACTTAGCAGCGGCGATGTAAGTGTTCCTAATTCTAGATTAGTTACAAAGACAAGAAAAACCAGACTTAGCAGCGGCGATGTAAGTGTTCCTAATTCTAGATTAGTTACAAAGACAAGAAAAACCAGTCTTAGCAGCGGCGATGTAAGTGTTCCTAATTCTAGATTAGTTACAAAGACAAGAAAAACCAGACTTAGCAGCGGCGATGTAAGTGTTCCTAATTCTAGATTAGTTACAAAGACAAGAAAAACCAGACTTAGCAGCGGCGATGTAAGTGTTCCTAATTCTAGATTAGTTACAAAGACAAGAAAAACCAGACTTAGCAGCGGCGATGTAAGTGTTCCTAATTCTAGATTAGTTACAAAGACAAGAAAAACCAGACTTAGCAGCGGCGATGTAAGTGTTCCTAATTCTAGATTAGTTACAAAGACAAGAAAAACCAGACTTAGCAGCGGCGATGTAAGTGTTCCTAATTCTAGATTAGTTACAAAGACAAGAAAAACCAGACTTAGCAGCGGCGATGTAAGTGTTCCTAATTCTAGATTAGTTACAAAGACAAGAAAAACCAGACTAAGCAGCGGCGATGTAAGTGTTCCTAATTCTAGATTAGTTACAAAGACAAGAAAAACCAGACTTAGCAGCGGCGATGTAAGTGTTCCTAATTCTAGATTAGTTACAAAGACAAGAAAAACCAGACTAAGCAGCGGCGATGTAAGTGTTCCTAATTCTAGATTAGTTACAAAGACAAGAAAAACCAGACTTAGCAGCGGCGATGTAAGTGTTCCTAATTCTAGATTAGTTACAAAGACAAGAAAAACCAGACTTAGCAGCGGCGATGTAAGTGTTCCTAATTCTAGATTAGTTACAAAGACAAGAAAAACCAGACTTAGCAGCGGAGATGTAAGTGTTCCTAATTCTAGATTAGTTACAAAGACAAGAAAAACCAGACTTAGCAGCGGCGATGTAAGTGTTCCTAATTCTAGATTAGTTACAAAGACAAGAAAAACCAGACTTAGCAGCGGAGATGTAAGTGTTCCTAATTCTAGATTAGTTACAAAGACAAGAAAAACCAGACTTAGCAGCGGAGATGTAAGTGTTCCTAATTCTAGATTAGTTACAAAGACAAGAAAAACCAGACTTAGCAGCGGCGATGTAAGTGTTCCTAATTCTAGATTAGTTACAAAGACAAGAAAAACCAGACTTAGCAGCGGCGATGTAAGTGTTCCTAATTCTAGATTAGTTACAAAGACAAGAAAAACCAGACTTAGCAGCGGCGATGTAAGTGTTCCTAATTCTAGATTAGTTACAAAGACAAGAAAAACCAGACTTAGCAGCGGAGATGTAAGTGTTCCTAATTCTAGATTAGTTACAAAGACAAGAAAAACCAGACTTAGCAGCGGAGATGTAAGTGTTCCTAATTCTAGATTAGTTACAAAGACAAGAAAAACCAGACTTAGCAGCGGCGATGTAAGTGTTCCTAATTCTAGATTAGTTACAAAGACAAGAAAAACCAGACTTAGCAGCGGCGATGTAAGTGTTCCTAATTCTAGATTAGTTACAAAGACAAGAAAAACCAGACTTAGCAGCGGCGATGTAAGTGTACCTAATTCTAGATTAGTTACAAAGACAAGAAAAACCAGTCTTAGCAGCGGCGATGTAAGTGTTCCTAATTCTAGATTAGTTACAAAGACAAGAAAAACCAGACTTAGCAGCGGCGATGTAAGTGTTCCTAATTCTAGATTAGTTACAAAGACAAGAAAAACCAGACTTAGCAGCGGCGATGTAAGTGTTCCTAATTCTAGATTAGTTACAAAGACAAGAAAAACCAGACTTAGCAGCGGCGATGTAAGTGTACCTAATTCTAGATTAGTTACAAAGACAAGAAAAACCAGACTTAGCAGCGGCGATGTAAGTGTTCCTAATTCTAGATTAGTTACAAAGACAAGAAAAACCAGACTTAGCAGCGGCGATGTAAGTGTTCCTAATTCTAGATTAGTTACAAAGACAAGAAAAACCAGACTTAGCAGCGGCGATGTAAGTGTTCCTAATTCTAGATTAGTTACAAAGACAAGAAAAACCAGACTTAGCAGCGGAGATGTAAGTGTTCCTAATTCTAGATTAGTTACAAAGACAAGAAAAACCAGACTTAGCAGCGGCGATGTAAGTGTTCCTAATTCTAGATTAGTTACAAAGACAAGAAAAACCAGTCTTAGCAGCGGCGATGTAAGTGTTCCTAATTCTAGATTAGTTACAAAGACAAGAAAAACCAGACTTAGCAGCGGAGATGTAAGTGTTCCTAATTCTAGATTAGTTACAAAGACAAGAAAAACCAGTCTTAGCAGCGGCGATGTAAGTGTTCCTAATTCTAGATTAGTTACAAAGACAAGAAAAACCAGACTTAGCAGCGGAGATGTAAGTGTTCCTAATTCTAGATTAGTTACAAAGACAAGAAAAACCAGACTTAGCAGCGGCGATGTAAGTGTTCCTAATTCTAGATTAGTTACAAAGACACGAAAAACCAGACTTAGCAGCGGCGATGTAAGTGTTCCTAATTCTAGATTAGTTACAAAGACAAGAAAAACCAGACTTAGCAGCGGAGATGTAAGTGTTCCTAATTCTAGATTAGTTACAAAGACAAGAAAAACCAGACTTAGCAGCGGCGATGTAAGTGTTCCTAATTCTAGATTAGTTACAAAGACAAGAAAAACCAGACTTAGCAGCGGAGATGTAAGTGTTCCTAATTCTAGATTAGTTACAAAGACAAGAAAAACCAGACTTAGCAGCGGCGATGTAAGTGTTCCTAATTCTAGATTAGTTACAAAGACAAGAAAAACCAGACTTAGCAGCGGCGATGTAAGTGTTCCTAATTCTAGATTAGTTACAAAGACAAGAAAAACCAGACTTAGCAGCGGCGATGTAAGTGTTCCTAATTCTAGATTAGTTACAAAGACAAGAAAAACCAGACTTAGCAGCGGCGATGTAAGTGTTCCTAATTCTAGATTAGTTACAAAGACAAGAAAAACCAGACTTAGCAGCGGCGATGTAAGTGTTCCTAATTCTAGATTAGTTACAAAGACAAGAAAAACCAGACTTAGCAGCGGCGATGTAAGTGTTCCTAATTCTAGATTAGTTACAAAGACAAGAAAAACCAGACTTAGCAGCGGCGATGTAAGTGTTCCTAATTCTAGATTAGTTACAAAGACAAGAAAACCAGACTTAGCAGCGGCGATGTAAGTGTTCCTAATTCTAGATTAGTTACAAAGACAAGAAAAACCAGACTTAGCAGCGGCGATGTAAGTGTTCCTAATTCTAGATTAGTTACAAAGACAAGAAAACCAGACTTAGCAGCGGCGATGTAAGTGTTCCTAATTCTAGATTAGTTACAAAGACAAGAAAAACCAGACTTAGCAGCGGCGATGTAAGTGTTCCTAATTCTAGATTAGTTACAAAGACAAGAAAAACCAGACTTAGCAGCGGCGATGTAAGTGTTCCTAATTCTAGATTAGTTACAAAGACAAGAAAAACCAGACTTAGCAGCGGAGATGTAAGTGTTCCTAATTCTAGATTAGATACAAAGACAAGAAAACCAGACTTAGCAGCGGCGATGTAAGTGTTCCTAATTCTAGATTAGTTACAAAGACAAGAAAAACCAGACTTAGCAGCGGCGATGTAAGTGTTCCTAATTCTAGATTAGTTACAAAGACAAGAAAAACCAGACTTAGCAGCGGCGATGTAAGTGTTCCTAATTCTAGATTAGTTACAAAGACAAGAAAAACCAGACTTAGCAGCGGCGATGTAAGTGTTCCTAATTCTAGATTAGTTACAAAGACAAGAAAAACCAGACTTAGCAGCGGCGATGTAAGTGTTCCTAATTCTAGATTAGTTACAAAGACAAGAAAAACCAGACTTAGCAGCGGCGATGTAAGTGTTCCTAATTCCAGATTAGTTACAAAGACAAGAAAAACCAGACTTAGCAGCGGCGATGTAAGTGTTCCTAATTCCAGATTAGTTACAAAGACGAGAAAAACCAGACTTAGCAGCGGCGATGTAAGTGTTCCTAATTCCAGATTAGTTTCAAAGACAAGAAAAACCAGACTTAGCAGCGGCGATGTAAGTGTTCCTAATTCCAGATTAGTTACAAAGACGAGAAAAACCAGACTTAGCAGCGGCGATGTAAGTGTTCCTAATTCCAGATTAGTTACAAAGACAAGAAAAACCAGACTTAGCAGCGGCGATGTAAGTGTTCCTAATTCTAGATTAGTTACAAAGACAAGAAAAACCAGACTTAGCAGCGGCGATGTAACTGTTCCTAATTCTAGATTAGTTACAAAGACAAGAAAAACCAGACTTATCAGCGGCGATGTAAGTGTTCCTAATTCTAGATTAGTTACAAAGACAAGAAAAACCAGACTTAGCAGCGGCGATGTAACTGTTCCTAATTCTAGATTAGTTACAAAGACAAGAAAAACCAGACTTATCAGCGGCGATGTAAGTGTTCCTAATTCTAGATTAGTTACAAAGACAAGAAAAACCAGACTTAGCAGCGGCGATGTAAGTGTTCCTAATTCTAGATTAGTTACAAAGACAAGAAAAACCAGACTTAGCAGCGGCGATGTAAGTGTTCCTAATTCTAGATTAGTTACAAAGACAAGAAAAACCAGACTTATCAGCGGCGATGTAAGTGTTCCTAATTCTAGATTAGTTACAAAGACAAGAAAAACCAGACTTAGCAGCGGCGATGTAACTGTTCCTAATTCTAGATTAGTTACAAAGACAAGAAAAACCAGACTTAGCAGCGGCGATGTAAGTGTTCCTAATTCTAGATTAGTTACAAAGACAAGAAAAACCAGACTTATCAGCGGCGATGTAAGTGTTCCTAATTCTAGATTAGTTACAAAGACAAGAAAAACCAGACTTAGCAGCGGCGATGTAAGTGTTCCTAATTCTAGATTAGTTACAAAGACAAGAAAAACCAGACTTAGCAGCGGCGATGTAAGTGTTCCTAATTCTAGATTAGTTACAAAGACAAGAAAAACCAGACTTATCAGCGGCGATGTAAGTGTTCCTAATTCTAGATTAGTTACAAAGACAAGAAAAACCAGACTTAGCAGCGGCGATGTAAGTGTTCCTAATTCTAGATTAGTTACAAAGACAAGAAAAACCAGACTTAGCAGCGGCGATGTAAGTGTTCCTAATTCTAGATTAGTTACAAAGACAAGAAAAACCAGACTTAGCAGCGACGATGTAATTTAATTTAATTTTAAATTTATTTAATTAATTACAGTAGTAAGGGTTTACCCTATTTCGGCGACAATGGGACCCACTTCGCACCTTAGGTGTTAAGTAGGTCATTAATCAATTAATTAATTGGTCGATTAAACAATTAATTAATTACTTAATCGATCGATTTACTCGACCCACCAAGCCCGAATTACTCGCTGTGTATAAAGCTGATGACCCACCAAGCCCGAATTACTCGCTGTGTATAAAGCTGATGACCCACCAAGCCCGAATTACTCGCTGTGTATAAAGCTGATGACCCACCAAGCCCGAATTACTCCTGTGTATAAAGATGATGACCCACCAAGCCCGAATTACTCGCTGTGTATAAAGCTGATGACCCACCAAGCCCGAATTACTCGCTGTGTATAAAGCTGATGACCCACCAAGCCCGAATTACTCCTGTGTATAAAGCTGATGACCCACCAAGCCCGAATTACTCGCTGTGTATAAAGCTGATGACCCACCAAGCCCGAATTACTCCTGTGTATAAAGCTGATGACCCACCAAGCCCGAATTACTCGCTGTGTATAAAGCTGATGACCCACCAAGCCCGAATTACTCCTGTGTATAAAGCTGATGACCCACCAAGCCCGAATTACTCCTGTGTATAAAGCTGATGACCCACCAAGCCCGAATTACTCGCTGTGTATAAAGCTGATGACCCACCAAGCCCGAATTACTCCTGTGTATAAAGATGATGACCGACTTGAACCGAGAAACTACCGACCCATTTCTATCCTGCCGGTATTTAGCAAAATATTTGTAAAATTTTATATGACCAATTGTCCTCATTTATTTCAAATATATTGACAAATAGGCAGTTTGGATTTAGAAAAAATAGAAGCACCTTTCATGCAATTCTTACACTTTCAGAACAAATTAGTGACGTCATTGATACAGGAGATTCAGCCTTCACAGTTTATATGGATATCCGTAAAGCATTCGATACAATAGATCACCATATCTTGGCAAGAAAACTAGAACATTACGGCATAACGTGTCAAACCACTGGAATTGTTAAAGGATTACCTTGCTAATCGCTCACAGTTTGTCACAGTTAACGGCTGTTCATCAAATTCGGTTTCAATACGAAAGGGCATTCCCCAAGGGAGTCTTTTGGGACCCTCCTATTCATTCTATACATAAATGATCTACCGTCTATAACAAATTTATACACAACTCTTTTCGCTGATGACTCTAGTTTTACTTACAGTCCGACATAGCAACTTAAATTCACTTTATAATAATACAAATACTGAACTAACTTAAATACAGGACTGGTTATTGGCTAATAGATTAAACGCTCAATTCTAGCAAAACTGAATACATGCACTTCTCAAATAGACCTGTATCAGGGAATTTATACGTAGGGGATGAACAGCTCAAACAAGTGAATCTAATAAAATACCTCGGTGTGATCATGGATTATAAAATGACCTGGAAGGCTCATATTGAATTTGTATTAAACAAAATATCGAAATCATCCGGGATATTTTATAAACTGCGATCATGTGTGACCGTATCATATCATGTGTGACCGTATCATATCATGTGTGACCGTATCATATCATGTGTGACCGTATCATATCATGTGTGACCGTATCATATCATGTGTGACCGTATCATATCATGTGTGACCGTATCATATCATGTGTGACCGTATCATATCATGTGTGACCGTATCATATCATGTGTGACCGTATCATATCATGTGTGACCGTATCATATCATGTGTGACCGTATCATATCATGTGTGACCGTATCATATCATGTGTGACCGTATCATATCATGTGTGACCGTATCATATCATGTGTGACCGTATCATATCATGTGTGGCCGTATCATATCATGTGTGACCGTATCATATCATGTGTGACCGTATCATATCATGTGTGACCGTATCATATCATGTGTGACCGTATCATATCATGTGTGACCGTATCATATCATGTGTGACCGCATCATATCATGTGTGACCGTATCATATCATGTGTGACCGTATCATATCATGTGTGACCGTATCATATCATGTGTGACCGTATCATATCATGTGTGACCGTATCATATCATGTGTGACCGTATCATATCATGTGTGACCGTATCATATCATGTGTGACCGTATCATATCATGTGTGACCGTATCATATCATGTGTGACCGTATCATATCATGTGTGACCGTATCATATCATGTGTGACCGTATCATATCATGTGTGACCGTATCATATCATGTGTGACCGTATCATATCATGTGTGACCGTATCATATCATGTGTGACCGTATCATATCATGTGTGACCGTATCATATCATGTGTGACCGTATCATATCATGTGTGACCGTATCATATCATGTGTTACCGTATCATATCATGTGTGACCGTATCATATCATGTGTGACCGTATCATATCATGTGTGACCGTATCATATCATGTGTGACCGTATCATATCATGTGTTACCGTATCATATCATGTGTGACCGTATCATATCATGTGTGACCGTATCATATCATGTGTGACCGTATCATATCATGTGTGACCGTATCATATCATGTGTGACCGTATCATATCATGTGTGACCGTATCATATCATGTGTGACCGTATCATATCATTTCATAATTTCACCTTCAAAGGGCGTCCACCACTCTACTCGCTTTGCGAATTGGTGGCATCCTGCGATATCACACCACTACAACATCTTAAATTTAAAATGTTTGTGCTTGTATAATCTAGTAAAATCGCGAATAAATAAAAATAAAAGTAAAAAAAAGTAGAATAAAAATAAAATGTTAACGCACTGAAGCCATTAATTAAGTTACGTCATAAAAAAAACTATTATTTATTTTAGCAAGATTTCGCCATAGTAAAAAACAAACAAACAATATTATTAATAGTTACAGTAGAGTACGGATTAATTACCAATAATAATAAGTATACATAAGGGATAACAAAAGTAAGGTTATAACCAAGTCGATGTGGATTGCATATCTCGTATTCTAGACACACCATTCAAGCGACAAACATTAGATACCGATTTTAGAATTAAGTTGTCTGAGTTATCTACCCTCTTAAAGAGGCTGGCTATTGAATTATATCTGAGTTGCACAAAAAGCTTTATATTATAATAGCCAAAAGCACTTGTTATACTAGTTGGTTCACCATTTGTAACTCTTGGGATATGAAATAGCAATCTGAAACAGTTATTATAAGCAACCCTAAGTTTATGATGAACAAATTCTGAATAAGTTACGCTTAGACCAAAGAGAATTACAGTACACTGTGGAACAATAAGCCCTAAATAAAGTAATTTTCACACTATTACTGCATGCACCAAATTGCCTAGCTATAAATCATGCATATTTTGTAAAACACATAAAAATTAAAAGTCTAGAAGTGGTGATCAAATCAAATTGTTCTAGAATAAATTTTGTATTTTTCGAAAAAAGCATAAAAGTTTACAAGTTTAGAAGTGTTGATCAACCATAGGAAAACATTCAAAGGATTTCAAGATTTAAAAATATATTTCTTAAATAAAATATCGGAGGGCAATTATTGTCCTGGGGGCAATTGTCCGTGCGGTAATTGTCCGGGGGAAATTGTTCAGGGGGCAGTTTGTTGTCCGGGGGACAATTGTCCTAGTTCCATTGCATTAACATCTCAACCCTAATTATTCATACAATCTATAACACGTTCGTGGGGCCTTCGCGCAGCACGAGGCTCATTTATGAGATACAGATTAAAATTGAGCGATTCTACTGTATCACAATCTCGGTATTTAAAAAAATGTAACCAAACCCCAATAAATCAAATAAGAGGGGAAAGTTCCTCCCCTTCAACCCCCATCTTAATCTGCACCACCCCAACCCAAACGCACAGAGGATTGTTGAAAGGCAGGTACTAACAGAAAATTTATGTTTTAAAAGTAATATATTAAATATATTTTAGGCGTGGAGGCGACCCAATTTGTAGGAAATATTAAAACTTACCTTATGCCGATAGTATTGACACTGAAATATTAATTTACCATGTCAACACATCAACGAAATTATTTAGCTAATTATTCTGAAGAATCAGGATAAAATACTCAGCCAATCATTTTGCTAGATAAACAGTAAACAAGCTGGCTTATTAGTCTGGCACCTTACACTACAGTACTGCCTATGTCCTAGTATAACTTAATTATGTTTAGATCAATTAAAAACATATTTCTTAAAGTAAATCACTAATTAAAATATATAAGTTAATGGGGCATGGGGATTACAGCTGTATAATTTTAAGTATAATTATATAAATCAAGTAATTAATTTCCATTAAAAGACAGGTTGAAAATGCTGTTTCTCTACCCTAATCAACATAACAACAGACACACCGATTGAGTTAGTGGTACCCGTATGCTAAGCTCGCTTACTTTCATGGCTCGCCCCACAAGATGCGCCACACATAAACGCTATTCAATAAAAACAATGAAACACAGACACTGCAATATGAACTGCTATTTCTAAATATCGTTTATTGTGATAAGTCAGTCAGTCGTGTAGGGAATCCTGGTATCTCACCACCTCATTCAATCGTTTCCAATGCCTACATTGCCTTTATTCATTGTGCTAACAGCTCTGCTTGAGCAAATGTGCTGCCTACCGGTGTATTTTGCATGACTGTTTTAAATGTATTGATGTGAAGGGACTGTTTTTTGTTCCTTCCCTTAGGGTCACCCCCTTTCCTACCTGTGTTGCATGAGGTGGTCTCTATGCAGTAAGCATACATACACTGTAAGTAATTGGTTTCAATATAAACTTACTTTATATCATCTTTGTTGGTTCGTGGGGACTTCGCGCAGCACACCAGCTATATATTTTCGGTTGGCAATTTATTTTTTCAGCACTTCAACTTTATTACGAAGTTCCCGAATATCAATTATTCACTTATACTAATTTTAATCTGTCTGTGTAAATTTATAGTTTTACTTAAAATTAGGCGGGAAAATTCAAATAATTTGTCGACTAGCCAATATATAGACTTATTTTTAATATTTTATTTACGATGGTTATTATAGTTGGTCCTATTAGTCTACTTGTACGTATTCCAGTCTGTCTTCTTGTCCACCCACCCTCCTGTTTAAGTTAGAGACATCACTTATCTAAATTGTCATACTGTCATTGGGGGGGGGGGGGGGGGGGGGGGGGATTCTGGCTTGAATGTCAACATTTTGAAATGCATACTGTTCCGAAAAGCGAATAAGTAGAAATAAGTGTAAGATACATTTTGGGTGGATTATATTGAATTGTAATATTTTCAAAAAAAATTTAATTTTTAGCGCCCATTAGCGGCCAGAGCCAGAATTGATATTTTTGACTTACAATGCTACTACTTTGTTGTGCTTCATTTTCAGAAGTTGTAACCTGTTTTTTTTTTGGAATCACCATGGCCGATTACGTGAAAAAAATTCAAGCATAATTTTTGTTTTGTACTTTTCAAGGAAATTACCTCTATTTTTTAAAAATAATTTTCAAATTTTCAAAAAATGCAATGATTTTTTTTATTAACAAATATTATCACAGATGAACAATTGCAAAACTAAAAATACTGATCGAATTGTGTTATTGCGCACACTACTACCTTTCATTTTAAACCAAAAACGTGCAAATTGGTTGAAAAATGGCGGAGGTGTAGCGATTTGAAAATGAAAAAATGCCATTCCGAGATAATTGCCTTTAAATTTTAACCTTCCCGCGTAAATATTGTCATGTTAATGTGTGAGAATGTCAGTCAATATATATATAGCAACAATAAAGCACAAAACCATGCTAAGATTTTTGCTATGGTGATTTTCCTGGTTGCCCTTTTTTTAAGGTCAGTTTTAATTTTATGAAATCTAGTTAGTCTGTCTGTCGGTCTATCTGACTATCCGACAATCTGTCCGTCAAATATAATCTAAGGACACACCACCATCTCGCTAAAAGTTTAGCTATAGGGATTTTCCTGGTGACAGAATTCATTTCGAGTGTCCGTTTTAACATTTTATGACTTCCAAATTGGCTGTTTTGCTCTCAGGCTGTCGGATATATTTTGATTATTGATTATTATTGATTATTGAAATGGTTTTAGGTATTCATTAGAAGTAAAAATCAGCTCTACCACGGAGAACTCGACGAGCGCACCAAATAAAATATACAATACAATAAAATACATATTATACTTAAAAAATGTTAATTTGATTGATTGTAATTCTGTTGAAAGAGAAATATCGGATAAAAAACAAGGTTGATTGAAATTGTTTTAAGTACAATTCAATCTTAAAAGAGAGTTCGACTGGACGCTCCTGCAGGCTGTGTAACCCCGGCAGCCCGGTTGGTCTGGAATGTCGCTCAGATATGTATCTAATTTTAGTTTAAATATTTCCAGACTGCAGCCAGTCAGGCAGGTCTCGTATTTCCTTTGGCAAGGAGTTACATAGTTGCGGTCCAGTCACCACCAAGCTATTCTCGTGCAGATTGTGGACGTTTGATCTGCAATTTCGTAGTAAGGTTGGAATCTGGCAGTTTCTACCCCACCGCAAACTAGATTTCAGGGTGATTGGTTTGTTTGATAAATTGGGAACTAGGTTTTCCAATATCTTCCATACGTAAATAACGATGTAGCGTCCCCTGCGCCGTTCCAGCGAGTTTAACTTTAATTGCTTAAGGCGTTCCCAGTAGTTAAGCTAGTACTCTGCGTTGATACCACTGCTTAAGCAGTGGTATCAACGCAGAGTACTAGAGAAAGGTGAGGATGAGTTCGATAACAGCGGAGCGGTAGTCCCTCCATGCGGAATCCGACATGTACGAACTGCTGGGTACCGGCATGGCTGGAGCCCCAACACCATCCCACATTCGCGGTTCCAGTGTACCGTAGACTAACGCCACTGCCGCGATCGCCCCTATTAACTGAGCCGCCACATACACGCAACCAGTAGGTATGGGAATCCGGCTAGAGAATACCGCCGCAGCAGTAAACGCAGGATTCATGTGGCATCCGCTAAGGGCCTCAAATATTTGGTGTAAAATGGTTGCGGTAAACCCGATGATTATCGCTTTATCTAAGGGCGACCAAGGGGAGACCAGGATTGTGTCCCGAAGGCCGGGTGGTTGAGCCAACGTACCGGCGTTCCGTTGTACAAGGGGGATCTCCGCACTTTGCACTTTTAGAAAAGCTCCACAAATTACCAGCTGGAAGAAGAATGTGGCGAGAATTTCGGCAGTTACGCTCCTCCATAGATAAACGTTGCAACACCGGGACATTCGTTTTATTACGTCGAATTTGTGCTTTGAGGTCAGACTCATCGAAGTCCTAGAATTCGCCATACAACTCGCGCACTCGGACAAAGCAACTAGTAGAAAAATAAGCAGACTACGCCTACAACATTGCAGCACTGTTTCACGCTGATTGTTGTGTTGTGTTGGACACTATGAAACATAATTTATATCTGAATAACCAGAACCAGATACCGGTACCATTTCACAAGATTAACGAGGGCGTATCATAAGCAAAGCAGCAAGGTTGAAGGTCAGATGCTGAGATGGAGGAAGGTGTGCTAATAATTATCTTGATAATACCTGAATACCTCCAAAACAAGTCTATAACAGGCCTAATTGTGCCTTGTTTATTATTTATGTTTAGGCCTATCTTTACTGATATATATATATATATAATTACAGAATTATAAAATATAGTGTGCTGTGACTGCAGTACTGGTGCTTCTGTGCTTATACAGTTATATCGTGGCTTTTCTAGTTACAAAAATAATAATAATAATAATAAACTGAATAAATTAGATACCATCAACCAGGGTGAAGTGGGATCAGAGGGGTGAAGTGGGATGAAAAAATATTTTGTTTAAAATGACAATAAAATGTAAATGCAATTACTTATTGTGAAAATTGCGACTAGTGTGTATGAAGATATGTATCTTCATAATTATTTTGATGCATAACAGAGATAATAAATTATATTTGCATATTTTAAAGTTGAAAGTTTGAGACAACCTAAAATATTAAAAAATTTTGGCATCAAAAATTACATGTGCCCTACTAAAGTAATTTATATTTACTGAAAAGTTATATGTTCACTAAATTATATATCAATCTGTTTTGATGTTAACTTAATATATCCCAGTTTAAATCATATAAAAGCTGTAAAAAACTGTGAAATGTCACCTGGGGTGAAGTGGGATAATTTTTGGGGTGGAGTGGGATATTGATTATTTTACTACTGGTAACGATTTATTGCTGTATTTGGTATTAGCATTTTATGTCATGGTATGTAGGCCCATTAAAAACTTACCTGTATATTCTTAAAAATGAAAGTTTATTTTCTACCATCAGACGATACAGTAAGCCTAACGGCAAGACAACAAATATTATGTAGGCCTTTGTTTATACCGGCAGTTCAAAGGTGTATAATCAATATAGGCCTACAGGTAGCCATAGGATTTTTGTAGTTTAGTTACTGAGGAAATGGTTAGAAGCCTACCAAGGCTTAGAGCCTGCCGGCAAGACAACAAATATTTTGTACTGGTACCCATCGTATTTATGTTGTTTATTTATACATACTGAGGAAATGGTTAGACAATGGAAGCATGTCCCGGGAACCAGGGTTAATAGAAATTATAATGCATCTTCAGTTGAGGCCGCAGTAAGGGCGAGGCAGGCTACAGGAGCATCATACAAGAAACTGGAAAATTAATTTGGCATTCCGAAGTCAGTCCTTCAGCGAAAAATGAATAATAAACAACAGGGATCATACAGGGGACAGACTGCTTGATAACAGCTGTAGAAGAAGAGGTCTTAGTTAAGAATATCATTACCTGTGGGAACTGGGGCTTTCCTTTAACAATGCTAGACATACGGTTCCTGGTGAAAAATTATCTGGATTGTGCAGGAAGAAATGTTCGTGAATTTCAAAAACCAACTACCGGTACATCTCTTAATGGTGGAGTGGAAATCGTGAAGAATCTAATTGGTGTAGAATGGGGTAACCTATTCTTGAAGAGACATAAGGAGTTATCGAAACGACTAGGCCAGAATATAAGTCGCTCACGTTCAGGTCTAACAGCGGATGAAGTAGCCAAATACTTTGATAATCTGAAAGCATCATTGGAAGGTGTCGATCCTGAACTGATGCTTAACTACGATGAAACAAATCTCACAGATGACCCGGGTCGAATGAAGGTTATTGTGAAACGAGGAACAAAGTATCCTGAAGTTATTATAAATTCATCTAAGACAGCTATATCACTAATGATGGCTGGAACTGCTACTGGCGTGGTTCTACCGCCATATGTTGTGTACAAAGCTGAGTGCATGTGGGATCAGTGGAAGGAAGGAGGATTAACGAGTGCTTGGTATAATCGTACCTCATCTGGCTGGTTCGATGCAGCTTCATTTACAGATTGGTTCAATAAGATAGCAATGCCATATTTCCAAAGGAGAAACCCAAGTTGATGATTGGTGACAATCTCAGTAGTCATTTTTCTCCGCAGGTGATTGAGAAGTGTGAGAATTATAACATTCGGTTTGTTTGCCTGCTGCCAAATTCAACCCATCTTATGCAGCCGCTTGATGTTGCATTCTTCGCACCCCTCAAACGAAAATGGCGATTAGTTTTATCGTCATTTAAGGCATCAAAGAAACAACTTTCTCTTCCAAAAGATAAGTTTCCAGGTTTGTTGAAAGGTGTGATGGCGTCGATTGATAGTGAGGGTAGATCTACACTGATGAGTGATGTTGAGCCAATTCTTGGGGAAAATATTTCTTCTAATGTGACAATGATATCCGGGTTCAGAAAGTGTGGAATACATCCATTTAATCCCTTGGAAGTATTATCAAGGTTGCCAAATTATGTTTCTCCAGATACCTCAGTAGTCGATGTGATGGATCATGCATTTGTGCAAACATTAAAAGATCTGCACCCAACCTCTGAGACCAGAAAGAAAAAACGGAAGAAGAAGATTAATGTGCCAGCAGGAGTTGCGGTTTCTCTTGGGGACTTTCCTGCAGATGGAGAAGAAGATGATAGTGATGAAAGTGAAAGTGGGGCAGAAGACGGTGATTCTCTCAACCCAGAACTTGATATACAGGGACATGGGCCACCAGGTAAACATCCTCGAGTATACACTGGATTCAGTAACATTGCTTTAAGGGAATTCCATACATTGGGAGACTTTCAAGTGGGTAACACAGTAACATGGTTGTTGCTATTTATGACAATGAATGGTTTCTAGCAGATGTGTTACAAGTTAATTCAGATGATTTGAACGTTTCCTTTATGGACCGCCGTCGGCTTGATTGTTCCTCACAATGGTTCTGGCCATCAACTAGAGATATTTGTGATGTTCCATTGAATTCAATTCTTGGGCGATTTCATGATGACCTGTTAATACCAGTAGGAACTCGAGGTCAATATAAAATAGACACCACAACAATTAATGCAATAGAAACTGCCTATGAACAATATAATAACTGATAGACATGCTGACATGTCCTGATGTCCTACCTATGCAATCGAATGCTATAATGCCCAATACGAACTATGCTAATGTTTATTTGAAATAAATAAAACTTTTAGATTTTTGCCAATTTTTTAAATAGTTTGAATGCAGTAATTTTTTTAAAAATATAAAAAATTATCCCACTTCGCCCCAGACTAGATTAGAACTGGGAATCTATACAATACTGCAATAACAGTGATATCTTAACCAATTTATGAACTGTCCCACTTCACCCCGAGCCGAGTACTAGGGGTGAAGTGGGACATTCCAAAATTATAAAAAATATTACTAAAATCCGAAATTTTCAAAAAAATTCAATAATACCTATTGCATATATACTTAATAAATCCTTTATAAATAATATTGTCCCGTTTGCCTTATCCAATTCGATAAAAAAATGAGTTATTTTATATAATTTGTCCCACTTCACCCCGGTTGACGGTAGGTAGTCCTAGGCAGCTAGGTAAGGTACATTAGGTAAAGGTAGGCATAGTGCATAGACTATAGACAGATAGAATCTATGCTTTATTACTGCCAAGCCAATACCTACCTACTGACCTACTTGCTCACTTACAGACTTAGGCAGTTAGGCCTATGCTATGCTATCGTAGCAAATTTTCACTCATGTCTTTCAGTGTCTGAGTTCGCTCGCTCGACCTAGTACAGTAGTATGTAGTAGTAGGCCTAGTAGTATGCAATGGCTGAATGGCAGAATGGCTAATTAATTAAGCAGTCAACAGGTCAAGGTATGTTTGTTTGTGTTTTGAAAAAAAAAATAACAGATTACTGAAAAAAATATAAGTGTTTTGTATATGGCTGTATGGAATGGGTAAAATGACAAATTCACTTGAAAAAATACCTAATAAAACGCCCTTTTTGGATGGTGAAAAAATTGCCTCCACTGGCTGACTGGTACTGATACGCTAACCAATTTCTACCGTACTGCAGTACAAGTAGGCCTATCGTACCAGTACTGCTGTACCACTAAAAAGTAACCTACTGGCTGACTGGTGGTAATGAGGCCTACAGCTTCCTGGGCTACTTCGCATGTGCTTGAGAGTACTGGTAGCTAATACTGTACAGCTGTAATACTGCACAGGCACATAGTGAAAAGGCAGTAGGCCCTACAACTAGACACCAGTGGCCTACTGCTGTACTGGCTGGCAGTGGCAGACGATGAGTGTTGTTGCAGTGATCACTGATATACCAAACATCCCAACCTGGGGCACTTTGATAAATGCGATATAATAATAGATATAAAAGATTATAGTAAATACATAATATTCTGTCAATTTATCATACACCACATAGCTGACGATCATTTTCATATACCCACCCATAAGTACCAGTGATAATACTTATAAAAGGGGATTGACTGAAACACAAAAAATAAAAATTATTGTTTTGATTGGAAAAATACAAAATGTTATTCGGAGAAACGCAGTTGCCTTTTAAATTGAATATTTTTTTCAGTTTCCATAAGTTGTGTAAAAAGGTTCTCTCAATCCACATTCAGGAAGTCCCTCTAAAGGCACTTATGCCAAATCTCCCCCACGTGCCAAACCTCCCTGGTCTCCCTGATACATAAGATTACTTCAAGCCTGGAAGGATTTCATTTCTACTGTCCCGAGTTTGCTCGACCTACTACCGGTAGTAGTAGTATAATTGCAACCATTTATCACTGATGAGCCTAACTTAAATTTTTGAAACGCATACTGTAGTGATGGAATTGGGTAACATACGTTTCGGTCTAAGACGTTTTGGCCTAGGACGTTTCGGCCCAATGAATGAAATACAAGATTTGCTTGTCGGACGTTTCCCAAAGATTCCCTTTACTCCAATAAATAGGTTATTAATAATAAGTTATTCAATATATTTGTTTTGTAGTTGTTACGTTCGTTACTAGAGGAGTTGTCAGTAGGAACTGCTCCACCTGTTCGAAAATCGTCAAAATCGAAGTTCTACATTACATTTATAAATAATAACTAATGTAATATTATTATTATTATTTATTTATATAAATTTACACCATCATATAACATATGCTGACAAATTAACTTTAGTATTATGATGATGCGGTTTCCCCCATAAAAAAACATAAACATATTAGCAATTTGGTACTCGAGACCAAAAGTTTTGTTCTGACTTGCTTTTTTTCAGCCGCATAACATATGGCGAATTGTCTATGGAACCAGAGCACCACAAATTGTAGCATATAAATGCTACAAAAACCAAATTCAAGACTTTTATTGTTCAAATAATTCTAACTAATATTGATAATAATCAACTAAAGAACGTTGACGACTTCCAGTACCTTGGGTCATGGATAGAGGGCAGCATGAATTTTGCTGCACACGCTAACTGCATGTCGAAATCTTATATTTTTACAAGAGAACTATTCAACTTCTGTGCGCATAATATTCCTCTCAAATCCGTGTTGTATATCACTTTTAAGATTGTTTGTCCGTTGCCCAGCATCGGTTGCCGTAACTCTAATTAATGCTCCTATTGGTTGCCATATTTTACGATGTCCTTGCGCCCTATTGGCTGCTTCATTTCTTACAGTGCTATAATAATCGATGTTTATCCTGCTATTTTAGGCATAACCTTATAACATCTTAATCCTGTTACGAGTCATGTAACTAGCAGGACCTATGAAATTTCACCTTACTGTATCGCATCATAGCTTACTGTACATATTGTAACTTGCTGTGTTGCATCATTTTCTTATTGCATTGCATCAATAACTTGCTGTGCGTATTAAATCTTGTTCTTATAGTTATTATTATTGCTTTACCTTGTTGATGAATATACAAGACCAGAGATCACACCAACTTGATTTCCACACGGTTAGTGCTGACTGCGCCCTGTCTGTAATAGATTCGGTTCATTTAGTGCGAGTGTGTGCGTCCATAGCCCATAGCAATATTATTCCCCAAATAGTAACTATAATCTATCGATACTATGATGCGTGCAGTACGAGTGAACTGTGCGCTTACCACGCACTAGGTCCAACATAGTGTCCTACCTGTAATATATATAAGTCACACATACATTTACCTGCCAACAACACAACATAACGGAACGTAAATATTACTTTATTCCCTTGAAGCAGTTTATAGTGCCGAAGCTATATACTTACAGTAATTGATTGTACATTCAGACCAGATATAGATATTAGATAATATATATATAACATAAACATTCGTGAGTGTTCCTGCTATGCGGCAGGTACCCCAAGGCACTCGATAGCACTCACAAGAGTTACAAACGAACTCACTTTGCAGCGAATGTGGGGTTAGCCTCCCGTAAAAGCCTTGACAGTGAAATTTCATTTTCCAGCGCTGCCCCCAAGACAGTGTTTGCCCCACCCCCCCCCCTCCCGTACAATTAATTACATTAACATCTTGAACACCAATGTGCGCTGTGGTAGTGGACTATAATAAAAACTGTAGTTTTATTATACCTACTTCGCTCGGCGGTTTCCGTGTAAGTAAACTACTTCAATTACGTGTAGAACTAGTGTTGTGTTATTTGCACATGTTTTTATTTTGCTTGATATTGAGAACTGAATGCTTTATCGACAAATTGTTAAGGGGTTTGAAACATTACATTGTCCACAACGTGCAAATTCTCCGAACGTGTTGAGCTGTGAGAGCTACGTTCCCAGCGGGTGGTGTAATTCGTAAGCTGGCGGCGCGTGAAGCGTAAAGTTGCAAAACAGGGAAAACGTTATTGACAAAAGATAATATAGACAATCCTGCGACTTATTTGGTGCGATACTGATTGTTTGGTTTGATGTGTCATAGTTCATAGTATTGTGATAACATTCGTAAATTTTGTTGCGCGGCTTTGTGCAAGTGCAACTATTCCAGGTGCATTTCCGTGCGAATTGTTGATTAAGTCAGAGAGTTTACTTGTGTGACTGGTTTAATTTGACATTATTAGTCGTACGTTTGCGAAGCCAGTATAAAATAAGGCCAAAATACCTGAGGGAGTGCATAGGCAATCACTGCGTATGAATCGGCTAATTACCAATAAATTACTACATTCATTACCATAGCTTAATAATTTAGTCAGCCTTTGTATGGTATGTTATGGACGCTATTATCAGAATTGTATTACACTTTTGGTTTTTATTAAAGTAACCTAAGTAACCTGGTATTTTATTGTGGGGCGAGCGACAAAAGTAAGCGAGCTTAGCATACAGGTACCACTAACTCAATCGGTGTGTCTGTTGCTCTGTTGATCTGTCGTTCTGTCGTGTCCAATTTTAAACGTTAAAAACTCAGCCAAATGTTAATGAAATTTAACCAAACTTGGTACACATGTAGTCTGGCCAAAGTTTAGAAATTTCCAAGTTGAATTTGCATGGGGTCTTCGTGTAGCATCTGTGTAACTGTCTTACGGTTATAATAAATTAATCTACCCAAAAATTATTAGGCGAATACAGTATGGTACCGGTACTGTTAACTGTTACAGTGGTACAGAGTTACCGGTACCGTCTTCAGGTCGTTGGTCGTTGGCAAGGCTGCAAGGCCATCTAAACAACTTCTTCATCTAAACAGCTTCCGACAGTCCGATGTATCTGAACCCGAGCAGCCGAGTGGCATCAAGATGCTGAGGAATAAATACTACGAAATTGCTTGCTTGTCAGTAAGATTCTATTTACTACACTACATGGGAATACGGCGGTTGGTCGGATCGTAATGTGGGCCACACCAAGATTTAAAATAAGTCTTGCACATTAATAGGTACCAGTGGGTTATTGCGACTTGCAATTTAATTCCATCCTAAGGCGATTTACATCTTTCCCCACAACGACATACCATTCCAGACAATTTGTCGCTGAGTGCTTCAACTCAGCCATATACTTACTATAAATCAAATCACGAGACTAAACTCCTTTGTTTGACCTACTTAGTCACGATATACAAATTCCCCCTACCATATATTAGTGCTGTTTACTTCCATTGAGTGTTGAAACGTGATACACCCCCACAGCCGACGACATACAATAGTGTGGCTCAACATTTCCCATACCTTGTAAGCGGATTCAATTCCACTTCATTACCCACCAGAAAATGGGATAGTGGCATTTTAGCAATATGTTGGGGATACGAGATTACCAATATCAATCTCGTATCACAACCAACATTGGGGGGGGGGGGGGGGGGGGCAACATAGGGCCCCGAAGCCACATAGAAAGGAAGGTTAGAGGTCAAACCACCTCGGAGGGAACATAGCTAGTAGAGGCTAGCAGCGGGGGGGGGGGGGGGGGGGAAACACTCCCAGAGAGTGCCAAGGTGACAAGTAGTATATTAACCAATAGAGGGAAGGGAGTCACGTGATAGGGGACAGGAAAGCATCCATTGGATAGAAGGCCAAAGTAGAGAAGGAGGTGAAGCAATATTCAGTGTATCAATCATATATCATCTCAGGTTGTTGGATTGGTATGTCAATTGTATTATTCAGTTTATTAGTGCAGACCGGTCATAATTATTGACCGTCATCTATACCATTATACCGGTAACTATCTTATCTGTATTTCTGCTATTTAATCGTGCTATCATCAGATATTTTCTAACATCAAGAGACAACAATAACTCTATTGTTTTTCCCCAATGGCCTCGGCCAAAGCTGTTAGCACCATCCCCAAGCAGAACGGTGACGCGTAGTTTAATTACCCGGTCGGGATCCCTGATCCCGTCACAGTCAATAATTTCCATACTGCCATAAACTGTGACTGCCAGAGATAGAGAAGGAAAGGAAAGATGAGCGACGGAGAGCCCCGATTATCTGAGGGAGAGAGGACGCCACCGCGGACCCCGGACGATACCAACCAAATGATCCGTGAGGCCGCGACTAGACGGTATCGGCCAGCGACGCCGGATTCGCCGATGAGGGACGATCCGGTAGCCTAGGCGGAGGGCGGCCGTCAACCACGAGGGAGAGACGAGTCGACGCACGACGGCGGTCGGAGTACCGAAGTCGCCGGCCAGCCACAGGCGGAGGGCAGGACGGCCGACCGGAACGGCGACGGTGGGGCCGCCGGTACGACGCCGAACGAGGAGAGGAGAGGAGTCGGCGAAGAGGATGTCGGGATGAGTGATCAGCTACGACGGGCCTACAACGCCGCCAAGAAGTTACTGAAGGAGCCCAGAGAGGGAGGAAAGGTAGACCAGCCTAAGTTACAACAAAGGCTAGGTGAGTCAAATAAACACTTCCGATACTTAGTCCATTTTGGACAGGGAGAACTGGCAAGTGAGAGAGCGAGGGGGGTCGCCACCGAACTGTTTGAACTGTGGCGATCCGGGGTTATGGAGCCTGAAGTAGTGTACGTAGGGCCTTACTTAGTGGATGCTAGGGGAATTAAGTTAGTGGGTTGGGCGGATCCGCACGAGGGCGAACCCGAGGTTAACCCCGAGGATTCGGTGTCGTCGGTCAGTGAGAACCCCAGAAAGCGGGGGAAAGTTAGTAGGACAGAGAGGCGATGGGAGTCTGTCGCGACCGATAAGTCCGCTACATCCTCCGCAAAGGCAAGAAGGGTGTTAGAGATAGATCTGGCGTGTCAACTAGACATGGTGGCGCTGGACCAGAAAGAGTTGGAGAGGCAGCTGGACAAGGGAACCGCGTTATTATAGAAAGAGAAAGAGTTAGCGAGAGAGTGTAGAGAGAGGGCCTGGAGGGTGGCGATGAACTGTAGAGAGCAAGAAGAGAGAGAGACAAACGAGCGCAAAGAGCAGGAGGCGAGAATAGAGAATGAGCGCAAGGTGCGAGAAGCGAAAATAGAGAGAGAAGTGAACGAGCGTAATAATAATATGTTAGAAGGAGTTAATATTAATAGTACCGTAGTGGACAACCCTAATCAAACTTTCATTGCAGGAAATAATCTTTTACCCGGTAGTAATAATTTTGATTCAAATAGTCCAAATAATAATTTAAATTCAGATAAACAAAATAATCCAAATAATCCTAACTCAAATATACAAAATAATCCAAATAATCTTAACTTAAATACACAAAATAATTCAAATAATGATTCTAATCTAAATGTACAAAGTAATCTGAATAATAATCCCGATTCCGAACAAAATAATTTAAATAATTTAGATAATAATATTGTTGGTAACGGTGCTATTAATACGAACGCAAGGGACACAGGTGGTCCGGCCAGCGAGAGCCTGCAAGGCCACATAGTTACGCAGGGAGTAGCGGGGGTGAGTCACCCCGATGGGAGCCTGCAAGGCCATGTAGTTAGGCAGGGATCAGCAGGGGTGAGTCAACCCAATGGGAGCCTGCAAGGCCACGCAGTGGTACAGAGAGAGGCGGGGGTGAATAGACCAAGTCGCAGTAGAGATAGTGCGTCGACTAGAGAGGGGCGTAGAAGCGAAGTAGGAGAAAGTGAAGTAATAGGTGGCGAGTGGGGGGGGGGGGGGGGGCTACGGGCGCCCCACCACGAGATATTAGTGGCGAGAGGGGGGGGGGGGGGGGGGCAGAGAATGTCCCACAGGCGTCGGCGGATAATGCGTGGGGCCAGTTAGGTGAACCGCGGTACCCGACGACGGAGAATAGTAGGGGGATTGCGAATATCCCCAGGAGCGTCCAACCTGGTAGAGAGAGAGAGGTTGGCGTCATGAGCGGGCAAGCGACGAGATGTCGAGCCCAGTCGGAAGACGGAAGAAGAACAGTGGAGTTTAACCGGGAGGTCAAAGAGAGATCTCATGAGCGGGAACGCTACACTGAAGAGAGAAGAAGTGAAGAGAATAGAAGAAGCGTTGCTGCGGGCAACCGGAGAGCGAGGACGGACAGCAAACCATCGGTAGTTGAAGTGGAGTTGGAGAGTCAGTGGGGTCGAACTCCGGGAGATTGCCGTCGCCCCGGAGAGACGCAGCCTGGCGAGATGTACCATACGCCGGGAGAAGGGTACAGGATGTACCGGCTCAAGGATGAGGACAGAAGAGGGGATCGAAGAGAAACTTCCCGACGGGATATAGCTGCCGATCGAGAGTACGGTGGTCGCGGCGAGGACTTCTTGGAATATTCGAGAGGATTAAACTTCGGTCCGGCAGGACACAGGCAGACTGCAGGACATACTGTAGGCCTTACTGCACATACTATAGGCCATGCTGGAAGAGATAGTGTAGGCGATAGGGTAGCGCGGATGATGGGATTAGATCCGGAAGTCGCGGCATACGTACCGGTAGGTAGGCAGGAAGTGGATAGGCCTATACCGGTACCTGCACACCAGTATGACTATAATATGCAGGGATAACATATACCCAGGGGAGGGGGGAGTTATTGCAGATAGGTGTATGGGCCCCAATATATTAACATCAACCCCAGTACCAAACATAACACCGGGGGGGGGGGGGGGGGGGGGGGCAGGGTGACATTCTCCCATTACAATATCAGCAACACACTCAACCGAGAATAAGAACATCGAACCACCTGGACCAGAACAGATCGTGCGACACGGAGATATGGAGGGTGCCGTTACCCCCAATGATATATCCGACACAGAAGAAATCAACAGGCCCGACGGTCGAAGCGCACCCAACAGGTGAGTCTGTACAGCATCCGTCGAACCCATTAGAAGCACAGGCGATGGGTATGGCAACACTTATCGATGCGCTCAAGACCAGGATCGAACGACCACCAGTTGAACCATTTAAACTCGACGGAAGCAGACTGGAAGAATACCTGCAATTCCGACGCATGTACAGCAATGAAATATTAACTAAAAACCTGACGCAGCCGGAGTGCCAAAAATATTTACAAGTGTATACAGGGGGCCCAGCGTACGATATCATGAGGCAGTATCAGGGCATCGAGGGTGGCTTCACGACTGCATGGCGGGCCCTAGACAGGGAATATGGACACCCAGCCAAGATCATCCGGCAGACCCTGAGGGGAATAACATCGGGTGGCCTACAGGATAACCCTGTTAGTATAAAGACTTCGCGAACAAAGTCGAGAAAGCGTTAATCATGCTAAAGACCTTGGACGCGCCATACGAACTCAACGCATCGAATAACATCACCACGATAGCGCAGGCACTGCCGATCTGGCTACGGAACAAATGGAGGAAGATCGCCTTCTCCACCCAGGAGACCAAAAATGATATTTTCAAAATCTTTTGCCGGTGTCTTTTTCTTAAAATTACTAAATAAATTAGTAATACTATTTATAATAATGCTATACTGTATATATTATAAAAAATGCCCAGACCAAATTATAGCAATTTTCGAGAATTTTAATCAACCTGGTTCCGAATCTGTTAGTTTTATAATATTTCGTCAGTGTCTTTTAAAGTAATAATATTCTAAAATAATATTAAATATATTAATATTATATAGCAGAACTGCTTAATACTCAATTGTAGTGAATATCAACTTATCTTACTCCTATTGCACTGATATTAGTATTATTCGAACCGCAATGGTCGATTTAGTGGGTGTTGACATCATCAAAACAACGGTAGAGTTATTACTTCTCGAGATATCGGTAAAAATGTGAGTGCTGACTTAACCTAAATTACACTAAGGTAAGCTAGTTAACGCAATATATCACCATATCACTAAAAATCAGACTTCGACATAAATAACAGACTTAGGGAATATGCCTATTTGAACCGCAATGGTCGAATTAGTAGTTGTAGACTCCATCAAACAATAGTAGTATAAAAAACAATAGTAGTATAAAAAAATTGATATTTTTAGTGATATGGTGATATATTGATATTAAATTGCTGAAGTTATGTGCTCTATTATGTGAGTCAGCGCTCACATTTTAACCGATATCTCGAGAAGCAATAACTCGACCATTGTTTTGATGGTGTCTACCCCCACTAAATTGACCATTGCGGTTCGAATGATACTAATATCAATGCAATAGCAGTAAGGTAAGTTGACTTCACTACAATTGAATATATTAGCCAGTTTGCTAATATAATATTAATATTATTTAATATTTAATTTATTTAATTACTCTAAAAGACACCGACGATATATTATAAAATTAACAGATACGAAATCAGGTTGATTTAAATTCTCGATAAATGCTATAATTTGGTCTGGGCATTTTTTATAATATATATAGCATTATTATAAATAGTATTACTAATTTATTTAGTAATTTTAAGAAAAAGACACCAGCAAAAGATTTTAAAAATATCAGAACCAGGGTATTGAAATATACCAAAAAATGAAATCAGTTAGTTTGGGCATTTTTATTTTATAAAACGTTGGTTCAGCCCCACTGTGATAACTTGTCTAGAACCCCCCGACCTAACTACCTGTCTTAGTACCTTAACAAAGGACAAAGGACGATAGAATGTGATGAATTTGGCACTGGAATATCCCCAATCACCAGCTTGGGAGAAAATTCCAACGTACCACATGGTAACGAAGGAGGAAACAATAATAATTGAACATCTAGGAATGAAATGAATCCCCGCTCGACGATATATTACAACCGTCAAAACCAACTGGATGATAGGCACCTGTCGCCCGGATCGATCCACTTAGCCGCAAAAGCGTCGGCGCCAGTAGTGGGGACCTGGCATCCGGGACCAGGAACGCCGTTATCATCCGGCGGATGGATATCAGTCAGTCCCCCCTGACGGGCAAAGGGAAGCCTACCCCAGAAGTGGGGTCAGGTTTGCACCAGACATCCCTGGTGAAGCATTCCCCTTAGGTGACCCTCCTTCACCTTCAGAGGCTTATGCGCCCCCTTTGGATTCAAAATGTCCACCGTTATGTACAAAATATCAGGCAGCCCAGACCCCCGGACAACGACAACTCTCGAGAAATCATTGATTCTTTATTACAAATAAATGATTCCTTGTCACAAAAAAACGATTCTTTATTACAACGAACTGATGACTTAGAGCAACAAATGGCCTTGATACAAGACCATCTCACCCTGACCAATAAGAAAGTCGACTCACAAGCAGCGTCGCAGGGTGTAAAAATTTTAAAACGTGCCTCCGATGTGAGTGGTATTCATGTCGAGAACACATTACATCAGAACGACCAAACTCATATCTAACCGACCTTTTATTAAATTCTTCAGCTGTCCAAACGGACCTTGCCCAGCATATGGCTAGAAACGAAGCTCGACAGTGCGTATCCTCAGGTCAAATTTTAAAGTTCGATGGTGACGAACTGAAGTGGCTACCCTTTGCAGAGTTCTGCAAGGACAGTATTCTAGAATCGCCATTAAGTGAACGTGAGAAGCTTAGATATTTAATTAGTTGTCTGGAAGGACCCCCTAAACAGATGGCTGCAAAATATGTGGGCCATGTAGACGGCATTAATACAGTTTGGGATACTCTAAAGAAGCGATATGGCAACGAAGAAAGCTTGGCACGCAACATGTACAATAGATTAATCTCTAAAAACAGATCCACTCAAAACGGGATCGTAGAGTTTAGAGATGAAGTAGAGGAAATTTGTCGCCAGCTTGATTGGCTAGGACAGAAACAAGTGTATGATACAACCATGACAGTACAGTTCGTTTCCAGTGCGCTTCCAAAGGGTTCCACTGGGACTAGATGGGACCGATACACCTACAATTACAAACTCAAACATGGTTGCTTCCCCGATATGGACTCATTTAGAAGTTTCTTGAAGGCCGAAACCTCCACATATCTTCAATAGTATCTACATCATTGTCCAGAATAGGGTGTTTCCCTTCACTTCTATGGGGCTTTCAATTATTCCTAGCTGTCCCAAATACGTTGTGTAATGATTTCCAACCTGTCCAATATAGGGGCATCCAATCAAATCATCATATGAGCCAACTCCTCGTCATCGGACCAATACCGACATTCCTAAAGTTAGGCATCTCCCTTATTGGCTATATAATGTAAAGGTTAATGGAAAATTCCACTGATATATAATCCAAGTGTCAACTACGAACCCGGGGCTATCATTATAACAACCTATACTGGACAGAGCAACGTATTTGGGACTAGAGCTGGTTGAGGTATATGTACAGTGGATATTCCCTTTCTAAATAAGGGCATTTGGAATACATGTTCCCTAGTTATGGTTAAAGATATACTGTGGGTGCCTTGCAAATGGCCTGTAAGACTGTGATGCATTATAGGCTATAGTGTCACCATAGTCACGTTATTTAATTTCATGTTGTGCAATTTAATCATATTGTGCAATTTATTCATGTTGTGCAATTTATTCATTGTGCAATATATTCATGTGGTGCAATTTATTCACTTATAATAAATCTAAATACATTCGTATAATAATAATTAAATGACAATCAAATTAGTGATATCGCAACCTCCTCCCCCAGACTCAACTTCATCTCAAATAGTCCTTAATAAGTCTTAAATTTGACTCAAATAGGTTGTTAGTGTCCCATATAGGGTGTTTGTGTCCCATATAGGTTGATTTTATCCAAAATAGCCTGTAGCTTTATCAAAATTATTTCAAATAGTTTATAAATGTAAAGGAATACTGAGAAGAATATCGACTTCATAATCATAGCTTTAATTCAAATTTGTCCCAAATAGGTTGTTTATGTCGCATATAGGGTGTTTGTGTCCCACACGGGGTGGTGTTGTACCAAATAGCATGTAACTTTCTCAAAATTATTTTACATAGTTTATAAATATAATGGAAATACTCAAAAGAAAATAGAATCCACTATCATAGCTTTAATTTAAATTTGTCCCAAATAGGTTGTTTGTGTCCCATCTAGGGTGTTTGTGTCCTTGTGTCCCGTATATGGTGTGAAGTGCTTATAATGATTTTAAATAGTTTCGAAATGTAATGGAATACTCAAAAGAATAAAGAATTCACTATCATAGCTTTCATTTAAATTTGTCCCAAATAGGTTGTTTGTGTCCCATATAGGGTGTTTGTGTCCCAAATAGCGTGTGAATTCTTAAAATGATTTTAAATAGTTTCTAAATCTCATGGAATACTCAAAAGAATATAGAATTCACTACTATAGCTTTAATTTCAATTTGTCCCAAATAGGTTGTTTTTGTCCCATATAGGGTGTTTGTGTCACGTATAGGGTGTGAATTGCTTATAATGATTTCAAATATTTTCTAAATGTAATGGAATACTCAAAAGAATATAGAATTCACTATCATAGCTTTAATTCAAATTTGTTGTCCCAAATAGGTTGTTTGTGTCCCATATAGGGTGTTTGTGTCCGGTATAGGGTGTGAAGTGCCTATAATGATTTCAAATAGTTTCGAAATGTAATGGAATACTCAAAAGAATATAGAATTCACTATCATTGCTTTAATTTAAATTTGTCCCAAATAGGTTGTTTTTGTCCCATATAGGGTGTTTGTGTGCCAAATAGCGTATGACTTTCTCAAAATTATTTTACATAGTTTATAAATATAATGGAAATACTCAAAAGAAAATAGAATCCACTATCATAGCTTTAATTTAAATTTGTCCCAAATAGGTTGTTTATGTCCCATATAGGGTGTTTGTGTCCCATATAGGGTGTTTGTGTCCCAAATAGCGTGTGACTTTCTCAAAATGATTTATCATAGTTTATAAATATAATGGAATACTCAAAAGAAAATATAATTCAGTATCATAGCTTTAATTTAAATTTGTCCCAAATAGGTTGTTTTTGTCCCATATAGGGTGTTTGTGTGCCAAATAGCGTATGACTTTCTCAAAATTATTTTACATAGTTTATAAATATAATGGAAATACTCAAAAGAAAATAGAATCCACTATCATAGCTTTAATTTAAATTTGTCCCAAATAGGTTGTTTGTGTCCCATATAGGGTGTTTGTGTCCGGTATAGGGTGTGAAGTGCTTATAATGATTCCAAATAGTTTCGAAATGTAATGGAATACTCAAAAGAAAATAGAATTCAGTATCATAGCTTTAATTTAAATTTGTCCCAAATAGGTTGTTTATGTCCCATATAGGGTGTTTGTGTCCCATATAGGGTGTTTGTGTCCCAAATAGCGTATGACTTTCTCAAAATGATTTTACATAGTTTATAAATATAATGGAATAATAAAAAAAGTATTTTTTCTTTATAAACTATGTAAAATCATTTTGAGAAAGTCACACGCCATTTGGGACACAAACACCCTATATGGGACATAAACAACCTATTTTTGACAAATTTAAATTAAAGCTATGATAGTGAATTATATTTTCTTTTGAGTATTCCATTACATTTAGAAACTATTTAAAATCATTATAAGAAATGTACACCCTATTCAGCAACAATATGTTTGGCAAGCTGTATTCCCCTATTCAGGACAGAAACACCCTATACAGGACACAAACAACCTATTTGGGGCAAATTTAAATTAAAGAAAAAATGATAGTGAATTATATTTTCTTTTAAGTATTCCATTATATTTATAAACTATGTAAAATCATTTTGAGAAAGTCACACGCTATTTGGCACACAAACACCCTATATGGGACAAAAACAACCTATTTGGGACAAATTGAAATTAAAGCTATGATAGTGAATTCTATTTTCTTTTGAGTATTCCATTATATTTATAAACTATGTAAAATCATTTTGAGAAAGTCACACGCAATTTGGGACACAAACACCCTATATGGGAGACAAACACCCTATATGGGACATAAACAACCTATTTGGGACAAATTTAAATTAAAGCTATGATATTGAATTCTATATTCTTTTGAGTATTCCATTACATTTAGAAAATATTTGAAATCATTATAAGCAATTCACACCCTATACGGGACACAAACACCCTATATGGGACAAAAACAACCTATTTGGGACAAATTGAAATTAAAGCTATGATAGTGAATTCTATATTCTTTTTATTATTCCATTACATTTAGAAACTACTTGAAATTATTATAAGCAATACACACCCTATACGGGACACAAACACCCTATATGGGACAAAAACAACCTATTTGGGACAAATTGAAATTAAATCTATGGTAGTGAATTCTATATTCTTTTGAGGATTCCATGAGATTTATAAACTATGTAAAATCATTTTGAGAAAGTCACACGCAATTTGGGACACAAACACCCTCTATGGGACACAAACACCCTATATGGGATATAAACAACCTATTTGGGACAAATTTAAATTAAAGCTATGATAGTGAATTCGATATTCTTTTGAGTATTCCATTACATTTAGAAAATATTTGAAATCATTATAAGCAATTCACACCCTATACGGGACACAAACACCCTGTATGGGACAAAAACAACCTATTTGGGACAAATTGAAATTAAAGCTATGATAGTGAATTCTATATTCTTTTTATTATTCCATTACATTTAGAAACTACGTTTTGAGAAATCATTTTGAGAAAGTTACATGCTATTTGGTATAAAAACACCCTGTGTGGGACACAAACACCCTATATGGGACATAAACAACCTATTTGGGACAAATTGGAATTAAAGCTATGATTATGAAGTCAATATTCTTTTCAGTATTCCTTTACATTTATAAACTATTTGAAATAATTTTGATAAAGCTACAGGCTATTTTGGACAAAATCAACCTATATGGGACACAAACACCCTATATGGGACACTCACAACCTATTTGAGGAAAATTTAAGACTTATTAAGGACTATTTGGGATGAAGTTGAGTCCGGGGGAGGAGGTTGCGATATCACTAATTTGATTGTCATTTAATTATTAATATACGAATGTATTTAGATTTATTATAAGTGAATAAATTGCACCACATGAATAAATTGCACAATGAATAAATTGCATAATGAATAAATTGCACTACATGATAAATTGCACATTATGAATAAATTGTACAACATGAAATTAAATAACATGACTATGATGACACTATAGCCTATAATGCATCACAGTCTTACAGGCCATTTGCAAGGCACCCACAGTATATATTTAACCATAACTAGGGAACAAGTATTCCAAATGCCCTTATTTAGAATGGGAATTTCCACTGTACATATACCTCAACCAGCTCTTGTCCCAAATACGTTGCTCTGTCCAGTATAGGTTGTTATAATGAGCCCTGGATTCGTAGTTGACACTTGGATTATATATCAGTGGAATTTTCCATTAACCTTTACATTATATAGCCAATAAGCAGGATGCCTAACTTTAGGAATGTTGGTATTGGTCCGATGAAGAGGAGTTGGCTCATATGATGATTTGATTGGATGCCCCTATATTGGACAGGTTGGAAATCATTAGACAATGGGACAGGACATGGGACAGGTAGGAATAATAGAAAGCCCCATAGAAGTGAAGGGAAACACCCTATTCTGGACAATGATGTCTGGATGTAGATACTATTGAAAAAAAAGTGACAAAAAAGTCAAATAAATTGACATAAAAAATCACTGCCTTTTTGAATTCGACTAGGCTACTACAATTACTGTACTACCGGTACATTCTGACATTACAACATTATTGCAATTGCTTGTCATCAATCTGCAATAATTTATGTCTTGGTGTCTTGTTGATGTGTAATGGTGCATGCAGTCAGGGTACAGCAGTACCGGTGTCCGGTAGTACTGATGGTAGTACCGGTGTATAAAAGAGATGACTGCTTTCACTCACTACTACTGACTGACGTCAGTACCGGTATGTATATTGTATATCCTTATATCGGTACTCTTTCCTACACGTAGGCCACCACACACCTACACGTAGGCCACCACACAGCCTCCGTTTAAGTAGCGGAGCTGTAAAATATCAAATAATGAATTTAGAAGAAATAGTCACAAACTGAAAGTAAATGTAGTACGTCCAGACAGTTTAAGTTATTGCTTAATAATAGTGATAAGTGTTCCTATTGGTTGAAATCACAACTCGGCCAGATCGAGTCTTAGTTTGCTCTATCACTGGAGGGTGCTGTGACTGGTTGCCAAGGTCTGGTGGCCGTGGTCCCGTAGGAGTCAATATAGGTTCTCCCGGGGTTGCTTGTTTCGCTATATAGGGTTTTAGTCTGGAGACGCTAACAGTGTTATGTTTCCCTTTTTGTTCTATAATGACGGTAGCTCCGTTGTTCTCGATAACCTCAAAAGGGCCGGTGTAAGGGGCCTCTAGAGGGCGCCTTATACGGTCGATGCGCAGCCACACATGGGAAGTTCCCTCGGGAAGGTATGTGCGAGTCTTGGTACTCAAAATAGGCTGTTGTTGTCGGTATATGTGATTCGATGGATCGAAAAATGAGTTTAGATTGTCCAAAATTGTTGACGAGTTTGAAAGTGACTGTACGAGTGGTTTACATGGAAACCTTGGGGACTCTCCCGTAATAAGTGAAAACGGGGATGGACTGGTGTCATTGGGGGTGTTTCTTAATGACCATAGGATGGCTGAAAGAGAAGTAAACCAGTCGGTTTCACGAGCACGGATAGCTTCTTTCAGTCTACGGTGCATCCGTTCCACCATACCATTTGTCTGAGGGTGATACGAAGTTGTAGGTAGTCGAACGAATCCGAGATTACTGGCGATGTTGGCGAAAAGATTTGACTCAAATTGGCTGCCTTTATCGCTGACAATGTGTAAGGGTATACTAAATATGGATATCCAACCATCGATAAGTGCTTTGGCCACCGTTGTTGTTAATGTATCAGCAACCGGCACCGCCATGGGCCAGCCCGAAAATCTATCAATTGCTGTTACAACGTAGGAAAAGTTACTAATAGTGGGTAATGGACCCACAATGTCAATGTGTATAATATCGAATCGTTCAGTGACGATTGGCATTGGATGGTTGGGATCTATCCACCAACAGCTTCGTGTTGAGTTTACGACGACAGATAGCTCGCTTCGGAACCAGTAACACGATGAGATCGGATAAGGGAACGAACTTCATTGGCGCCAACAACGAAATTCAAGCTTACGTAAAGGACTGGAATAAAAGACAGGTGGACGATCAGCTAAGGATAACAGCGTCTAGCTGGACCTTCAACGCCGCCGACGCCCCTTGGTGGGGAGGAAGTTGGGAGAGATTGATTAGGAGCGTGAAGACTGCGTTCCACTTCATCGTGCCTTGTCGCGCTTATCTCACCGACGAACTATTGCGGACGTTAATGGAGGAGATCGCCGCCTATCTCAACGAAAGACCGCTTATGCCAGTCTCTTCAAATCCTGATTCCCTGGAAGCGCTAACACCCGCGCACTTTCTACTGAAGAAACCCGTAGCCATGCTCCCGCAATCGGAGATCACAGACGGAGACGAGTACTGCCGTCGAACCTGGCAACTTATGCAGTTGCTATCCCGTCGTTTCGCTGACCATTTTGAGAAACATTACCTGCCCACTCTACAACTTCGAACTAAGTGGTTTGCGCAGCAAGAAAACGTCAGCGCTGGAGACATGGTGCTTATTGTGGACCCCGATCTCCCACGTAAGCGATGGCAAACAGGACGTATCATCGAGACTTATATCTCGAGCGATGGTTTGGTGCGATCAGTAGAGCTCGTCGTCATGCGGCGGAACTTTAAGAAACCAGGGATAGTCTTTGAGACTCAACAGCTCAATCGCCCAGTGGGACGTTTATGTTTACTGGAAAGAGATAGAGAGCTCTCCGGAAACTATGGAAGGCAAGAAACTCTTCCCACGACCACTTCCCTAATCCAACCGACATCTAGGGACTCCCCAACTTAATATCGTTCGGAGTAGGCGTGTGACTCTATTATTTTATATTATTATTATTATTTTTATATTTATGTATGTATTACTATGTAATTTTATTATAATCGTTTTATTTAATTTAGTAGAATATTATTTAGCGATTATTTTGTAGAATAGTGCAATATATTCGTGTTTATTACGTACGTCATTACTTATATTATATTTAGTGCGACGGCGAAGAGATAATTATTTTTTCTCTTTCCTTACTGTCCGTATTATACTATAAATACGTAACTACAGTAAGATGAAATGTCTGTACTTATTAAAGTACAATAAAGCCACTACTATATTTAGTATTATTGGTAGGCAGAGTATTAGGAATGCAAAGTTCAGATCCTCGTGTCTCGGCTAAACCAAGCTCTGGGTAGACCTTGGAAACGACTTGCCTCTTCACACTGACATTGCTTCGTGCGATATTGCTCTCATACCGTATATTAAATAATACATATAGTAGCGTGATGTCCCTTTAACAGTAGCGTATAACGCAAAATAAATCTGTTAAACCCTTTGACCATCTGTAATTCTAGTCGATTAAGATATCGCGGCACCCACCGATATACTTGAAAGACAAATTCTAGAATCAGTGGTTAACGTCCCCAGACAAGTTCTGGAATAAATCGGTGCCCATCTCAAATATTAATTAGTTAATATTTACAAATCAAATAAGTCAAAATCTGTAAAATCCAGATCCTCCAACAATTCTAGTCAATTAAGATATCGTAGCATTTACCGATATTCTTAAAGAGACAATTTCTTAGAATTAAGGATCTTGTGTCCCTAGACATGTTCTAGAATCAAAATATGTCCATTTAATTATCAAATAATAAAATCTCAGGGAATAAATTTAAATTCATGCCTTTTAATGAATTTAATAAATTGCCATTTTTACGCAATTTATAAAGTTCCCAAAATCCCATTAATTAATAGATCAAGGGAGCGGAGATTTATCTTATCATGCGTATGAGTGTGTGAAAGTCTCCCAAACATAGTCAATAGCCGATAAAATTCATAAAGTCATGTATAAAACAGAACATTGACTATTAAAGAATTGCTATTAAATAACATCCCAGATCTGTATGCATTGGAATCACCCTAATTCTACCGCTAGCTTTGCATAATGTCACCATAGCAACAACCACGCTAGAATTAGAATTGAGTTAAAAGAAAAATAGAAAGCTTGTCCCATTGAATAGCATAGGGAATAAATAGCGCACTACTAGTATCCAAGGATACATAATAATACAGTGACATTCTGGAAGGTATTGACTAACGGACAAATGGCCCGAATGTGTGTAATTTGTGACAAGTTGTGTGTGTGGTATTTGTGAGTTTATAGGTGAATGTTACTGCTAAGGTGTGTTTACAGTAGCCAGTCGCAATCGTAAAGTAACCTAACTCTCCAAGGAATACCTGAAGTACATCTAAGCCTTTGGGACGGACAGTCGAGTGACTTGTGCCAGTTGTCGTTGTCGTTGTGCGGCTACGTCGTTGGCGAAAGTACGGCGGCGACGACACATCGGCGCTGAGGATCTCGTCCTGTCCGGGGGTTGATTGGGGTAGGCAGCGACGCCCGCTCGCCTAAATATAAACTCCTTATAATGTGGATAAACTCATATATAGCAGAAATGACGGAGTTGATAGAAGATGGTCTTGGTATCGGGGAGCGATATACTCTACTTTTACAAGCCGTAATGGTACGTATATGGGCTTCTTAACTACTGGTCATTCTATCAATTTACACAATACGGACTATGTCGACTATATATCCTGCCCAGCGGAGTCGGAACCATAAACTGAAATTCGAATGCGAAAATTCTATTCGAAATCGGCTCGAAAGAAAAGACATTAAAGAAACAAATAAACGCGGTAACTCCAACATATATTGGTAATTCTTGATAGAAGCATTGTAACAACAAATAAATATCATCCGCGTTACCCCTACCAGATGTGCGTCTTCGGTATTATTACGATAAATGCCCTAGATCCCGCCAATAAACGGAAAGACATAAACATCCACGGAAACGTTGTGTTAAACACAGTTGTGCTCGTTCTATTTACTGGAGTTTCGAGCGAAACTTGTTTGACGTACCACCTATGCTCACTCGGCTCGAACGATCCTGGAGTAAACCTACGATCAGAGTCCCAGAATACTCGATCAAACCTCCTCATTCCTTAGTTGGACCTCAGACCTGCGATCCTGGTGGTGTCGCGGATCCTCGTGGACTGTATTCACTGTTCAAAGATCTAGTGCTACCCTAACAATTAATCGGTAACACTCCGACAGTGATTTCTAGCTAGCCGCCCATCTTACCTAGCCGGATTGTGATGCGGACACCTAATATCACTATCCTACCGTATGGTCGTCCCCGTTTAACGCGATACAACCCTTCATCAAGGTGAAGGAGAGTTTTGTACGAAACGAGTTAAACGTGATTCTATAAAGATCAAAAAGGAAACCTGCGTTTGTTCAGATAAACGTAAGTTATAACAGTAAGTCCAATCGATAAACGAATTGGCCTTATCTCGGTTCGATTGGGAAATCTCGAATCTCTAAGAAGATATCAAGCTTAGAAAACCCTATTCTCTGCGAGAGTTTTGGACGAACATATCCCATGACAAGCGGAGGAAAATCAGCTCGAGGAGAAGCATATCGAAATGGACGAGACACCGACAGTAAACCCAAACCTTCTAATGCAATCATATTGCACCCTTCACCCAGGAGTTGTGGCCCTCCTAGTAAAGTGGTTCCCCCCAAAGAGAAAGGGACTCTTGCTAGCTTTAAGAAACTGCGTAAACGCCGTCCGCGCGAGAAAGACTAACTGTTTAGAGTATCTTTAGGTTTTAGAAACTGTGATTTTTATATTTTATAGACTGAAAATCCCATTTTCTGGGAGCGGTGTAAAAGCCTTTGCTGAATTGCCCCGTTATTTTTATTATCTTTTACATTAAAATACTCTGTAGTTGATTTAATAAGTGTAAGAGACCGTATTATTGCTGTATCGGTGTTTTTAGAGGATCTAAGACCTATTTCCTCCGTATGTGTACTGTGAAAGGCATATTTTATGATTCTATGGCAATTCGTGACGCAAAGGGGTGATAGCTACTCTTGAACAGTAGTTACTATGACTACGGTTAACAGCTGACATTCATACGTGTTGATTTCCTTTGTTCTACGGCGTCTCTCAGTTCAGTCAGCCAATTAGAGCGTTTTTGTGGCTCCTTGTACAGAAAATTTCCGAGAAATGACGCAATGCCTATGTGCAGTGTTTACATTCAGTCTTGAGCCAAAGAAAGAACGGCTTGGAAGTATTTTGTGCTGTACTGCTTTTTAGTCGTACACTAGTAGGTTTAATTATAAAGGGCATATATCCTTTAACCTTGAATATCTCACTGTAAATATCTCACTGCTGACATACCGGTACTGATGTACCGATCTACCTAACTGTTCAGTTGTTGTTTGATACTGCTATTTACTGTCAGTTCTTCATAATATGGTTGATGAATTATTATATTTGGAATAACGATAAATAACCCCGCAACCCAATATTCTTGATATACCGAAGGTAAGAGAGAAAGGTTACCAATAACGATTGTGACTTATGTTAAAGTGGTTTGAAGTGAATCTAATGTTATTTGATAGACCCTACATGAGTCAGCCTGTGTTCCTTTTATATGTGACTAAAATCAGTGAAGATTGGCAGATTAGTGTGCAGTATTGTGCAGCATTGTGTATGAGTGAGTCTGTTAAAGAAGCAATTCCTAAAGAATGCGCCATATATGTGAATTATAATTAAGCCATATCGTTGTGAGTAGTTTAAGTCATAACTCTGTTTATATAGATAAAGCGCCACGTCCTAAAGGAACTGTTAATATTACCGAAGGTGAATAATATTGTCAGAGATTATATAATACTGTCAGTCGAATAATACATTAGGCTTACATAGCAATAAAAATTAAACCGTCGAACCCAATCTCCCGGGAATATCCAGCGGGTGAATGGTCGCGCACGGATTGGTTTCGACTAGTGTAGTGAATCAAATACTTGTCATAGACTAAAAAGCGATTTATTATCTAGAAGACATTCTAATTTGGCGGGTTAAACTGCCAAAGGTCTGAAAGCGCGAACAATTGGTTCGATGACGAGGAGTTGGCTCATATGATGATTTCATTGGATGCCCCTATATTGGACAGGTTGGAAATCATTACACAACGTATTTGGGACAGGTAGGAATAATAGAAAGCCCCATAGAAGTGAAGGGAAACACCCTATTCTGGACAATGATGTAGACACTACTCTTTTTTTTACGAATTATGCATAATGACTTTTGTTGTCCATTTAATGACTTTTATTGTCACTTTTTATGTATGTATTTCTTCAAACTGTCAGACTGCTGATTTCTGGACTGTCAGACAGTTGATTTCACTATGCCTGTGCCAAAACATTCCATGATTCCATGATTTATAGACTATGAGATAGATTTCCATATGCGCCTGTGGTAAAAAGACTCTATATTTAATAGTTTGTGGTTGTTGTCGATAATCGATTACCACATGACGTAGCAAAACACTCATTTTATAGCCAAAAACAATTACCAATTGATGGAAAGGAGCAGGTTAAGGCCGAGTTTTCTAACCAAAACAATAAACAGTCACTTTACCAAATCAGGGAAAGGAGCAGGTTACAGAGACGGGATTTTCTAACCAAAACAATAAACGATCATTTAACTAATTGAGGGAAAGGAGCAGGTTACAGAGACGGGATTTTCTAACCAAAACAATAAACGATAACATTACCAATTGAGAGAAAGGAGCAGGTTACAGAGGCGGGATTTTCTAACCAAAACAATAAACGATAACATTACCAATTGAGGGAAAGGAGCAGGTTACAGAGGCGGGATTTTCTAACCAAAACAATAAACGATAACATTACCAATTGAGGGAAAGGAGCAGGTTACAGAGGCGGGATTTCCTAACCAAAACAATAAACGATCACTTAAACTAATTGAGGGAAAGGAGCAGGTTACAGAGGCGGGATTTTCTAACCAAAACAATAAACAGTCACTTTACCAAATCAGGGAAAGGAACAGGTTACAGAGACGGGATTTTCTAACCAAAACAATAAACGATCATTTAACTAATTGAGGGAAAGGAGCAGGTTACAGAGACGGGATTTTCTAACCAAAACAATAAACGATCATTTAACTAATTGAGGGAAAGGGGCAGGTTACAGAGGCGGGCCTTCTGTGCTGTTGGAAGTAGTGGAGCCGCTATCCGTAACACTACTCAGACAGTAGTCATGATCCATTATTGATTATAAAACTAATACAGTAAGGCCTAAATTATGTGAAAGGTATATCCACATTTTCCACAATCCTGCAATCCAGTTTCGCCTATCAATTATTTAAAATTTATTAGCACAACCGGTAGGCCTACCATTACCGTATTTAAATGGTAGGCTACACAGTAGGCCTATAGCAGTACCAGTGCCGGTACCGGTACTAAAATACAGAAATACCTGCTTTATACCTACATCTGTACATACAATACAGCAAAATAGTGCTATATATATACTAACCGGTACTGATAGCCTGAGAGAACAGCAGTAGAGAAACCGGTAGCATGGAACCTAACATTAGACTTTTGGATGACATAAAAAATCAAAAAAAATTGACAAAAAAAGGATAAAAATGGACAATAAAAATTATTGCGATTCAAAAACACCAAGAATAGCAGAATAGTCTGATAGGCCTACTAAAATGTATTATGTATCCAATATGCTGTAAGGTACATTACAGAGCTCCGATTACGAGGTGAGGTTATAGTCGAGTCAATATAGCAAAAAACACATAAGTATTTCGCAATCAATCCGAACCACATATTTTTTAAAATTTTATTTTACGGATCATATGTTTTTTATGGGGCGCCGTTCTGGTTAAATGCACTGCACATGTCATTCTCGTAGCGAGATGTCATTCTCGTAGCGAGATGTCATTCTCGCAACGAGATGTCATTCTCGCAACGAGATGTCATTCTCGCAGCGAGATGTCTATTACAGTAGGTTCCTGGGAAATGCTGGCCACCTGAACGGTGTTTTAGATATACAGTAGTGTGTCGAGTTGAGAAGATACTTTTACCATGTTTTTTTTTCTGACCAAAAATTTCAAAAAAAAATTTCGTAGCCAGTATTGCGAATCGATTCCCTATAAAAAATAACGCAAAAAATTGTTAACGCAAAAAAAACTTTGGGGGGGGGGTCAATTTTTTTAGATCCACTATACTGCTATAACTCCGGAACGCTTGCTCCAAATTCGAAGGGGTTTTTATTTTTCAACTTAATTCGATGTCCTCGTTCAGCATATCCAATCCATGTTTCGAAACCCCCAAACATCTCCGTTCAAAAATAATTTTTTTTATTTCTAGAATTTTACCAATTTCAAAAAAAGTTTCAATATTTTATTAACGCCTTTACGGAATTCGAAGGGGTTTTCGATTTTTATCTTAAACGCCAATATCCTGAATCTCACTAGCCTAGTTTTGAAGCACCAATGCCAAGACTTCAACATACTTTTTTGAGGGCATTTTTCTAGACTAATTTGTATTTGATTACATTCATAAGGATTTCGTATTACTGTGTGCATATAAATTGATGTAGTTATCAATTTATTAACTAAACTCGATATCGCGCATCGGACCAGTATAGTTTCGAAATTCCAAAACGAGGTCTTCACTATTTGCAGGTTGATTTTGTTCTAGATTAAGCAACTAATAATAGATCGAATTTCTTAGTAATTATGGCATGAAATATGATTGTATTTTTACATAATTAGATCTATACTATTTCTCGTTATCTCTTTTATTTGAAATAAAAATTCATTGTTCATTGAAGATAGTGCGTGTTCATTGAGTTGTTCAACAACTAGTAGTTGCAGTGATCTTCGTATACGTGTCATATAAATGTGGTTGTCATTATTACTGTCTAGTTCCCTTGGCCATCTTAACCTTGGATGATAATCTTGGCCATCTTCTCCAATTAGCTCTTCTCGGCGTCGACGCAATGTCATCAATCTACAGTAGCTAATATTATATCAGCAGTTTTAAACCGTCGTTGAAAATGTAAGCGATCTTCGTCGACAACTATCTTTGACCGACCCATTTCAGTGTTACAAGTAAAGTACAGATTGAGATACTGGATTCAGTAAAATAAACATAAACAGAAAAATGGGACATTTCGCAGCGAGAATGGCATCTCGCTACGAGAATGAAATCTCGCTGCGAGAATGAAATCTCGCTGCGAGAATGAAATCTTGCTTCGAGAATGAAATCTCGCTGCGAGAATGACATCTCGCTGCGAGAATGACATCTCGCTGCGAGAATGACATCTCGCTGCGAGAATGACATCTCGCTCCGAGACGAGAATGGCATCTCGCTCCGAGAATGGCATCTCGCTGCGAGATTCTCGCAGCGAGAACACATTCTCGGTGCGAGAAGTCAATCTCGTTGAGAGAGTGTATTCTCGCAACGAGATTCTCGCAGCGAGAATGGCATGTGCATTTGACCAGAACGGCGCCCCATAGTTTTTTCTTGGAAATTCTGAGTAAATTTGCATTACCCAAGCCAAACAAAAGGAACAGTAGGGAAGAGTAAGTAGCAAATTGGTGATGTTCCAGAATAACTTAATTAATTTCACAATAAGCTGTGATTCAATGGGAAATGAGTAATATTAAACTGGCATGTAACACACTAATTGCCATATCTCTGTACTGTAACCAGTCGCATCAAATTTTTTAATATATCAAAAAATTACCGATATATTAAGGTAACTGATGCAAAAACATTATATATTTCCATTACAGGAAGATGTAATAATTTTCAGTAATTTTAGCAAATCCGCATAATATATTTTTATAGACGTTTTTGGTGGTATTAACAAGGTATTACTGTCATATAGAATAAAAATTGGTTTGGATGAATTGCGAATTTGTTATTGTTATGGGTTGAACCCCTTTTTTGGCTAGATTGATTCGCCTATTAAGGAGCCAAGCAAAGAAAAGCAAATCACAGAACTACAGTACAGTACAAAAATATATGGCTTAGGATTTAGTTAGTCCTGCACTCCTGAGCATAGGACAGTAGGAAAGGAGGAGAGAGGGGAGAGTTAGTAAGGAAGGAAGGGCAGGCCAACGATTTTACATAAAATCAGATTAAGGCCTGGGACTACTGAGGAATGGAGTACCGATACTGTATTTATTGGTTGGTTATTCGTTGGTTATTTGTAAGTGCCAGACATATGTGTGTGAGTGCGTGTGGCGTTGAGAAGAGAGTGCGGGCTCACAGCCATAGCAAAGATACATTTTATTCAAATTGAAATCCTTCCAATTTGATACTTTCTTTTTAACGGTAAAAATTGGAACGCACTGGGTTGAATTTGAATAAAACTCTTAGTAGGTACTCTTCTTTCCATTCCTCCCGAATTGAAATTCGGGAGGCAGAGAGGTAAAAATATGAAGAGGTGGATTGACTTGACAGAAGGAAAAAAAGAAGCGAGCAGAGAATGAGAGAAAAAATACATTTAAATTGAGAATGTGACTGAAGTATATGTATAATTCACACAAATGCTTAAATTTGACTGAAACGTCTGACAGACAGTCTGACTGTATGTATAGAGTAGTATCGAATTTTCAATAACTATTCACTTCAATTGTAATCAACTGTGTCATTTTATAATTATAGGATTACAAAACAGTACTGTATTACAGTATTAGTTTAAGAACACCCACAAAAAGATATTAGTTTATGGGCAACCTCAAAACAGGGGTAAATCTTTTCGACCTACACGCGTAAGTCGAAAAGATTTACCCTTCAAACAGTCAAAGGATGTGAATAGGCCTAATCTCGCCTGTTATGTTTGCCCTCTTGTGTAACATTTGGTTGTTACATACAGTGCAACCAGCAGCAGCACTGTCCAATCAGCATATCTGGACAATGACCAATCGGCATCCATTTTACGTTTGGATTCCGATTTACATAATATGTATTTGCAGAGTACCGAGTAGACCCCCCCCCCCCCCCCCCCCCACACCCTCCACCCCCGCCAAGTAAACCATGGTAACTGGTAGAGGATGCCCTATTACCATGCATTAATTTACACTTCGCTTCGAGGAAGTACCGGTAGACGTTCACGAGGCCGCTGCGCTGCTGTGGGGAATTGATATGTCTGATATAGTACTAGTAAGGGTAAATATACCAGACGTGCAACTAATTACTGTCGGATGCGTGTCTGATGGATGAGAGCAGGGTTGAACTTCCGCAACTTATTTTAGGAAAATAAGTTGCCTTTATTTCACTTCCATTCATTCATTTTGTAGGGAAAATGTCCAATCTTTAGTTCTGAAACCTCGGTTTGTTAAAGAATGTAATTTTGTGGAATAAAATCTATTTGTAATATGTTATCATGTTATGTAATACATTTAAGCCTACTTAATTATATTATTACAGTATATTTGTATGTACAAAGATTATTAATAACCCACATAGTGGAATTGGGATGTGTAGGTTAAATTTAATTTTACTGTAGGCTCGAATATTTGAAATTGCAATCCCCTGAAATGAGGCGTCTTCATATATACCTTACTACGGTGTATAAAATTCTTAATGAATTAATTTCACTTGATTTTAATAAACTATATTTGTAATTTGTCAATGTCAGTGCAACCTCAATGAGTATACAAGGGCAGGGCACCCTTCCTTACAATGTAGGGTAGGACTGTTGCGGTGCAGAATTCTTTTAAGAACCGTAATGTGCTGGTGTGCCAGTTTCTATTGAATGCCCCTGAAAAAAACATTCCCTTGATTGGGGATTCATTCTAACATAAGTGGAAATGAATCTCAAATCAAGTAAAGCTATGTTTAAATTGTTAGTGAACAATAACAAACCAATAAAGGACATAATGTAATATTGACGACCGACAGAGTTATTTGTTTGATTGAGTATATTAAAAATGTATGTAGTTTAAATCGTCAACAAATCTGTTGTTTTATACACTTTTCCTTATACTGTAGCTTAGGACTACTGTGCAAGTACATAGTACACGAAGTTGGGCCTTCGAGCAGTACGTGAGATAAATTTATGTCAAGCCCCTAACAGTGTCAGTTCGCTTCACCTACTCCATGGCTTGCCTCACAAACCACGTTACGAATTGTAGGCCCCTCACGTTACGAATTGTAGGCCCCTATATATATAGCCACGCCAATGTAACACGTGATTTTAACGATAATTCTACGTTCAGATATGGTGCCTTTTTGGTACAAATCAAGTTAATATTACGTCCACGCCGTCGAAAATACGTTAAGACCAGATCCATCCAATTTCGACGTCGAATTCACGTAAATAGGGCGGCCAAAGTTACGTAGATTCAACGTAGATATTACGTTACGTCGGAACGGAAAATCGACGTCGATTTAACTAATTCTCAACGTAATTTGCTACTAGGGCAGATGAGGTGTGAGTATACAATGTGAACGGCCAAACCCAGTTAGATGCTACGTATTAGTAAAGCCAAGTAATGCAATAATTATATTGTGGTGGTTGTATTACAGTAGGAAGCTACAAGGTGGGCCTACATATCTGCATATGTTAGCGGCTTTGTGTGGAATCAGGCTTTGTGTGGAATCAGGCTTTGTGTGGAATCAGGCTTTGTGTGGAATCAGGCTTTGTGTGGAATCAGGCTTTGTTAAGAAAACCGTTCGAAATCAAGAAAGCCTAGGTATTCATTAGATTCCACACAAAGCCTAGACTTTGTTAGGTATTATTTGTATTCGTGAGTTCCTTAATGAAACAGGCTTTTTTAGGAATGCCTAGGCTTTCTTACTATTTATAATAATATTGCGCTGATTGATAAAGAATAAAATCGATATATGGGATGTGACATTAATATTTTTATTTTCCATAAAATTAGTTCACAAACGATCAAATTAGTTTATTACAGTAGGTATCACACCAGCATCCATTACCCCAACTATTACCCGCCTAATACACGCCTACTTATCGTCGCACAATTGACGCCTATAGGGGCTGTTGCGCTGTCAGTCAGAGAGGTAACAGCCCATGGGGTAAGGATTTACCCATGGGGCGCTAACTATCAGATAGTCTGATACCAACTGTCAGACAGTCTTTTTCAACTATCAGATAGATAATCGCCCAGTTACAAGTTGCGTCGTTTGAGTCAGGTCAGGTATTCTACAGTAGGTCATTGATCAAGAAAACTTGCCACCTCCATGCAGCATAAAGGAGGTGTGCCACCTGTAGCTGCATAGACCCTCTTACTAGGGCAAATCTGGTCCTGTAACTAGGACCCCCTTCGTTCTGGGATAAGGACGCCCTTGGTCCTGGATTAAGGACCCATATACTTGGCTGCAGGGGTATATGGCCTGACCAGGCAGATGGTGATCTACCAATGGCTGGTCAGGAGTAGAGTGTTCTCATGTCCACTCTGAGAGCACTTCACTGCGACCTGCACCTGGCAGCAAGGGTACAGGGCATGACCCAGCAGATGAGCTGCAACAGCCAATGGTGGGTCATGTTCGCCAGAGTAGATATGGGTGATGGGCCTCATATCTGACTCCATTGCGACACCCACCCTGTGGAATGGCAAACCAGGGTGTGGTATTTGCCCCGAGAGCTGACTCAGCAAAAAAGCACCCCCCAACCCCCACTATGGATTACATTAAAAATGCGGAGGTCCGGCCACTAGAGGCCAGTGGAATTACCGGACACAATCGGCCTCACAGGCGTCAGTTAACTCCTGACCGGCTGCCTGTCTCACCCCCTACTGGAGAGAGAGCAGCCAGCAATTCTTTGAGTCCCTTTCCTGATGACCTTTCTGGCCCAAACCCTGGGTCACCAGGGAGGCCAGATTGTGATGGGGAGAGGGATTCTGGAGTTGGAGGCTACTCTCATGTTCCACCCCGACCAACAAAGCCATTGGTGAATCTGAGGCAAGTCACAAGACTAGCCTCAGTAAACACCCTAACACTCGGGTCCCCAATGCGACAAGGTGAGCTGACTGCCTTGGCAGATAAGCTTTCTCTTAGCGCAGTGGGTGTTCAAAAGCACCGAATGCAGACTGGACAGACTGATGAGGTTCTGATTAAGGACATGGGGGGCGGTTGGCGACTCGCCCTCGCGTCAGCAGATGATAGTGGCAATGGTGGAATTGGTCTATTGATGAATCCAACTGCACATGCAGCATTGGACAAAATAGACCAAATCTCTAACCGCATCATACGTTGCCACTTCTCATGTTCTGGAAGACTGGCTAAGAAGTTTCCTAAGGTGGTTCTGATTGTGTGCTACTCTCCAACTAGTGTTGCCCCTGTAGAGGAGGTGGAAAATTTCTACCACAATCTACAAGCAGCTACTGATGGAGTGGATCAGCATGCATTCTTAACATTCCTGGGAGACTTTAATGCAAGTCTGCATCAATCACCTACATCGCCCTGGGTCTATAGCAATAGTGTTAACCGAAATTCTGTCCATCTTCAGGATTTTATCTCTGGAAATGGATTGTTTTCGGCTGGAACCCAGTTCAAGAAGCGAACTGGAAAGCTATGGACTCATAGTGGACCCAGTGGTCACAAGTCTCAGATAGACCATATTCTGTTTCGTAGGAAATACAGGAGCTCTATACAAGACTGTAATGCATTTACACTTCGACCCTTCTCCAGTGATCACCGCCTTATTGTGGCCAAGGTAAGACTTAGTCTGCGTGCTAGCAGAACAACGAAATCTGCCTTGCAGCGGCATGACTGGTCCTCTCTGTTGCAACAGCCAAGTGTGAGATCCAGCTTCACACTACAGCTGAGCAACAGGTATGAGGCTCTTGCCTCTGAGGCGGCAGATCACTGTGAGGGCTATACTGCCTTTACAGAAGCAGTTAAGTTAGCAGCTGCAGAAACAGTTCCTGTATACCCTCGAAACAGGAAAAGGGCCCCCTGGACTGACAACAAAATTCAGAAGTGCAGAAATGACCTTCATAAGGCGCAGAAAGAGTCCCGACTCAAAGAGACTACAGCGGCCAAGAATGCAGTTAAGGCTGCATCTAGGTCCCTGAACAGGCAGTACTCTGTTAATCTACAGGAGCTAATAAACCAACAGGTTGATGCCATCAATGATGCTGACGACAGCAGGCAATCATCCCAGGCATGGAAATCGATCAATTTGCTTACTGGGCGGAAAAGCCAACCAACCACCAAGGTTAAGGCTGAATCACCAGCCGATCGCCTCAATGGTTGGAAAGCCTTCTTTGAAAAGCTCCTCAATAATGACAGGGTATTGCCTGATAACTTTATAGAAGTAAAAGTGTCTGAGTCTGTACTCCCAGATATTCCCATTGGCGATATCTGCTTTGCAGAAGTGAAGGCTGCTGCAAAGAGCATTAAGACCAATCGTGCCAGTGGAGTAGATGGTGTTCCCCCTGAGGTCTTTAAAATACCTGAGTGTGTAAAGCTCATCTATCCCATCATAGTAGACATGTACCGAACAACAGAGTCCCACAAGAAATGAAAACAAATAAGTTGGTGCCAGTTCCCAAGAAGGGCAACCTAACACTCTATGGTTCTTTTCGGGGAATCTCATTGATCTCGATTGCTGCAAAGCTATACAATAGGATTCTATTAAATCGCATCAGAGATCCCATTGAGAGACTGCTCCGTGGAAATCAGAATGGGTTCCGTAAAGGTCGTGGGACCATGGAGCCCATTTTGGCAATTAGAAGGATAATTGAAGAATTACCAAAAAAGAAAGACAGGCATCTGGCTGTTATCTTTGTTGACTTCTTCAATGCCTTTGATTCAGTCTCTCGCTCACGTATGTTCAGCATACTTTCATTATATGGTATTCCTGATGAAAGTATTGCAGCAATCAGATCAGTATACGATGGTTTGACAACATTTGTGTCTACTGTTGACGGTGACACAGAACCATTTGAAGTGTTATGGGGCATCCTCCAAGGAGACACACTTGCACCATTCCTGTTCATTATTGTGGTTGACTATGTTCTATGCATGTCCTTAGATCATCATAATGATGATGGGGTGATGATAACTCCACCTACTGGCTCCAGAAGTCGAGGAAATCCTGCCAAGTAACTAACTGATCTAGACTTTGCTGATGACTTACGAGTACTCTCAGAATCATTAGAGGGAGCCCAACGGCTCCTCAGCTCATTAGAACATGCTGCTTCTAGTGTTGGTCTTTTTATTAAAGACCAAAATGTTGACAGTTAACTTTGAAAGTCCTCAGCAAGTCTCTGATCGGATGAGCATAAGCTCAAAGGATGGTATGCTTGAGCATGTGGACGACTTCTGTTACCTGGGATCATGGATCTGGAAGTCAGGTGAGGACCTTCGAATATGTAAGGGAAAGGCATGGGCAGCCTTAAATAGGCTTTTCAGGATTTGGAATTCACCGAGAATTAATCGGAAATTTAAGGTCCGATTATTTAGAGCAGTTGTAGTTCCAGTACTCCTCTACGGGAGTCCATGCTGGGCTCTAACTGCTGAGGACACCAAATCTCTGGATGGCACATCCACAAGAATGCTACGCCGGGTTCATTGTGTCAAGTACAATGCACACATCTCCAACCAGACACTATATAACATTGGAGGTGTCTCATTGGTTCCCCCAAGCTTGACACTAGAACAAAATCGCCTCCGCTTTGCAGGACATTGCTTTCGCCGTGAGGACCAGCCAGTGCATAATCTTGTACTTTGGCAGCCTCATGGAGTGAATAAGCATGGTGGACAGCCCATGACTTTCTTGAGACGCATCTTAAAGGACACTGGCCTTGAAGATGCGGATGATCTAGCAAATGTCATGGGTGATAGGGAGTTGTGGCGGTGCAATTTTGTTGACAAGCCGGCACAGCATTCTTAAAAATGCAGCTGCAATGCAGCATGCCGATCCTAGTAGTAGTAGTAGTACAAGTTGCCCGATAGTTGTATTTTTTAAACCCCGAGTGTTGTTGACGGAGTCTGTTACTTCCGAAATCGTTGATCGTGGTGCCGGTGCCGGAATTCTGGCTTTGATTAAAAACACTGAACTGCTGAACGATGGCGGAATCTACGAAACCCGGCGAGATTCCTAATCCGAGGAGGCGACGGAGTCAATTACACGTAAACAATGAAACGATCGCGATGGACAATGGAGTCTATTCAGGAGTCTACTCAATGTACCGGTATCCAGAACGATACGATGGCGACGGAGTCTATTGCAGTATTAAACACGCAACCAAAGCGATCAGACGATGGCGAAGTAATCTACAAAACAGAGAACGACAGGAAGGCGTTGGAGTTTATTAAATCTGCCTTATATTTATAGAATTTATTATAATTAATTTTGATATGTTTATAATGAATTGTATCTTTTGATAGACTAATTATCAGTGGAGGGTGAAGGCGGTGGGCCAGGATTCAGTTATACTTGAATAAATAATAGTGATTAAACCAAGGGATACGCGATATACAGTATGACACTGCTGTATAAGTTCATTGAATGACTGTTGATTTCAAAACATTTAATTCAAAACTATATAAATGTTAATATAATGTTGGATTTTGTTTTTGTAATAATTAACAGATGAATTATATTTCATTGATTTATTTTTTATATAATCACATTATTAAATAACGAAGCACAGAAATAATACTAAGATTGAATATTGAATTGAAGGTACAGTACCGAATCGAATATTTGAATGGGAGAATCTTTTAGGGTCGTTAAGCCAAGGAATGCCTGTTCACCACCATGGGTGATCTTCCACAGTAAACCCTTCCACTCTGTTTCCCAAGTTGCCTTGGTTCCCAATCGACCACTGAAGGATGAAAGCCGGGGTTGGGCTAGGCTGCAGCATTTAAAGCACTGTGCCCAAACTGTACTGCCCCATCTAGGGATCGAACATTGAATATTTGAGATTGCATAAGATAGAGTATTGAATATCTTCGGCAGTCATCCCGTTGGTGACTCTATTGGCAACCAACCATTTCGGCAGTTTCGATTGGTTTCGGCTCTTCAGTGCCCGAATAAACCGATGGTCGGCGTGGTTGCTTTCCCCATGACTGAGGCTGCATTACCAACCAAAATTGCCATCTCCAGGCGCTGGAGCAGAAACTGGTGTGACCGCGGTTCATGGGTGGCACTGTGGAGACGAGCCCTGATCTCCCGGAGGAAGGTGGATGTCTCTGGACCAGGGCGGCCAAAGGTCTCAAAGGCTCAAGGGGTCTGAAAGAAATGGCCCTGTCCATTAGGTCGCGATACTTAGAGTTTTTAATGCGCTCCGCCCCCTCATCTGAGTGCCCCCCAGCAATGATGGTTTGTTGAAGGTGGCTGGGGGCCAGTGGATCTAGTAATAATTAACGCAAAGATATGATTAGGTAGGCCTACGTGATATTAGTTTCTCAAACCAAACCTATCCATCCATTGACGTCCAAATATATCCAGTTTCTCAATCCATACTAATCAGTATGTAATAATGTACACTGTAATGTACACTGTACACTGTAATAACTGTACACTTATCCCACAGGCTGTTACCTCTCTGACTGACAGCGCAACAGCCCTCTCTCCTTGACGCTACTGCCACAATCACAGCGCAATATCCCCTGGTCACTCGTGATGGAGTCTTTACTTGATGCCTGCCTAACTGACAACAATGGTAAATCCTTCACATCAGACATGTAATATTGGGTCCCGAACAATCTTGTATTGGTTAACGAAAAACGTACTATCTAGCTCACCATCAGTCGTGAGAATACAGACTTGGCCATATTGCTGATTCTGTACTTCGCTAACCACACCCAGGATATTAGGTGAATCCGTTTTTCCTCGATCGAATTGACTTACAGAAGAGCTACATTAGTGCCAACATCGAGATCAAATAGATGTTTCTTTCTAAAACGCTGTTGCAGCATGCCGCCTGTCTGTCGCTCGGTCCACAGCAAATTTTTATGTCTCTTGAATCATGCTAATGCGTTTTTCACTTGAAGCTAAGAAAACTGGAGATTCGGTAAATGAAATCCAACATCCACTTTTCCATGTCGAAATCGTCATCTTCATAATCACAAGTAATGATTTTTGTGCTGTACTTTGTGGTAGAGGAAGTTTAGATGGTGTTGTTGATACTTCGATTTCATTCTCGACTTGGGGAACATCAACTGCTGGAAGTGCTTGCAGGCAGTCTATTTCACTACTGCATGCATTAGTGTCTTTGGGGACATTGTTCTCAGCCAATTGCAGTACTGCATCCAATTGATGTTCACTTTCAATTGGGGCAACAATTTCGTTAGGGATTGAAATATACGAACAGAGACCGAGCTCACACGGTTGGCCAAACAAGCACCGGTATGGCAAAATTCCCAACCCACGATTAAGGGAAGTATTCTTCTGGAGCTGGACAAAGCGTATGCCAACTGCGTTGACTTGTTATTCCTCATCCAGCACCCGAGCATTTTTTCTATATCCCCATTTGCTCTTTTTACACTCCCTTGCGACAGGGGATGGCGTGGCTTTCCATTCACAATCTTTACACCAGGCCAGAATTTACACAACTCCTTGATGATATTAGCTGTGAACTCCTTGCCATTATCACTGTGGAGGATTTTTGGGCAGCCAAAAGTACAGAAGATGTCGAGCAACTGTACTGCGACCGTGGTCGCCTCTTCATTAGGAAGAGCTCGAATAATACAAAATTTCGTGCAGTGATCTTGAACGTTGAGAATGTACTTATAAATTCCATCTGGCTGTGATTGCATATCAATTGCATCAACCTGCGTTCTAGTACCATACTTCTCAGTTATCATTGACAAGACACTACGTAACCTACAAGACACTAGACTTGACAAGACGTGGACTTCAAGAAGGCATTCGACTCCATCCATGGAGGTAAAATGCTTGAAATCTTAAGAACTTATGGAATACCAGAAGTAATTGTTGCTGGCATTGGATTGTTATATTGTGACACAGAAGCGCAGGTACTCTCACCAGATGGTGAATGTCAGTGCAGTGTTTGTCAATGTCAGTGCAACCTCAATGAGTATACAAGGGCAGGGCACCCTTCCTTACAATGTAGGGTAGGACTGTTGCGGTGCAGATTTCTTTTAAGAACCGTAATGTGCTGGTGTGCCAGTTTCTATTGAATGCCCCTGAAAAAACATTCCCTTGATTGGGGATTCATTCTAACATAAGTGGAAATGAATCTCAAATCAAGTAAAGCTATGTTTAAATTGTTAGTGAACAATAACAAACCAATAAAGGACATAATGTAATATTGACGACCGACAGAGTTATTTGTTTGATTGAGTATATTAAAAATGTATGTAGTTTAAATCGTCAACAAATCTGTTGTTTTATACACTTTTCCTTATACTGTAGCTTAGGCCTACTGTGCAAGTACATAGTACACGAAGTTGGGCCTTCGAGCAGTACGTGAGATAAATTTATGTCAAGCCCCTAACAGTGTCAGTTCGCTTCACCTACTCCATGGCTTGCCTCACAAACCACGTTACGAATTGTAGGCCCCTATATATATAGCCACGCCAATGTAACACGTGATTTTAACGATAATTCTACGTTCAGATATGGTGCCTTTTTGGTACAAATCAAGTTAATATTACGTCCACGCCGTCGAAAATACGTTAAGACCAGATCCATCCAATTTCGACGTCGAATTCACGTAAATAGGGCGGCCAAAGTTACGTAGATTCAATGTAGATATTACGTTACGTCGGAACGGAAAATCGACGTCGATTTAACTAATTCTCAACGTAATTTGCTACTAGGGCAGATGAGGTGTGAGTATACAATGTGAACGGCCAAACCCAGTTAGATGCTACGTATTAGTAAAGCCAAGTAATGCAATAATTATATTGTGGTGGTTGTATTACAGTAGGAAGCTACAAGGTGGGCCTACATATCTGCATATGTTAGCGGCTTTGTGTGGAATCAGGCTTTGTGTGGAATCAGGCTTTGTTAAGAAAACCGTTCGAAATCAAGAAAGCCTAGGTATTCATTAGATTCCACACAAAGCCTAGACTTTGTTAGGTATTATTTGTATTCGTGAGTTCCTTAATGAAACAGGCTTTTTTTAGGAATGCCTAGGCTTTCTTACTATTTATAATAATATTGCGCTGATTGATAAAGAATGAAATCGATATATGGGATGTGACATTAATATTTTTATTTTCCATAAAATTAGTTCACAAACGATCAAATTAGTTTATTACAGTAGGTATCACACCAGCATCCATTACCCCAACTATTACCCGCCTAATACACGCCTACTTATCGTCGCACAATTGACGCCTATAGGGGCTGTTGCGCTGTCAGTCAGAGAGGTAACAGCCCATGGGGTAAGGATTTACCCATGGGGCGCTAACTATCAGATAGTCTGATACCAACTGTCAGACAGTCTTTTTCAACTATCAGATAGATAATCGCCCAGTTACAAGTTGCGTCGTTTGAGTCAGGTCAGGTATTCTAGGTCATTGATCAAGAAAACTTGCCACCTCCATGCAGCATAAAGGAGGTGTGCCACCTGTAGCTGCATAGACCCTCTTACTAGGGCAAATCTGGTCCTGTAACTAGGACCCCCTTCGTTCTGGGATAAGGACGCCCTTGGTCCTGGATTAAGGACCCATATACTTGGCTGCAGGGGTATATGGCCTGACCAGGCAGAAGGTGATCTACCAATGGCTGGTCAGGAGTAGAGTGTTCTCATGTCCACTCTGAGAGCACTTCACTGCGACCTGCACCTGGCAGCAAGGGTACAGGGCATGACCCAGCAGATGAGCTGCAACAGCCAATGGTGGGTCATGTACGCCAGAGTAGATATGGGTGATGGGCCTCATATCTGACTCCATTGCGACACCCACCCTGTGGAATGGCAAACCAGGGTGTGGTATTTGCCCCGAGAGCTGACTCAGCAAAAAAGCACCCCCCAACCCCCACTATGGATTACATTAAAAATGTGGAGGTCCGGCCACTAGAGGCCAGTGGAATTACCGGACACAATCGGCCTCACAGGCATCAGTTAACTCCTGACCGGCTGCCTGTCTCACCCCCTACTGGAGAGAGAGCAGCCAGCAATTCTTTGAGTCCCTTTCCTGATGACCTTTCTGGCCCAAACCCTGGGTCACCAGGGAGGCCAGATTGTGATGGGGAGAGGGATTCTGGAGTTGGAGGCTACTCTCATGTTCCACCCCGACCAACAAAGCCATTGGTGAATCTGAGGCAAGTCACAAGACTAGCCTCAGTAAACACCCTAACACTCGGGTCCCCAATGCGACAAGGTGAGCTGACTGCCTTGGCAGATAAGCTTTCTCTTAGCGCAGTGGGTGTTCAAAAGCACCGAATGCAGACTGGACAGACTGATGAGGTTCTGATTAAGGACATGGGGGGCGGTTGGCGACTCGCCCTCGCGTCAGCAGATGATAGTGGCAATGGTGGAATTGGTCTATTGATGAATCCAACTGCACATGCAGCATTGGACAAAATAGACCAAATCTCTAACCGCATCATACGTTGCCACTTCTCATGTTCTGGAAGACTGGCTAAGAAGTTTCCTAAGGTGGTTCTGATTGTGTGCTACTCTCCAACTAGTGTTGCCCCTGTAGAGGAGGTGGAAAATTTCTACCACAATCTACAAGCAGCTACTGATGGAGTGGATCAGCATGCATTCTTAACATTCCTGGGAGACTTTAATGCAAGTCTGCATCAATCACCTACATCGCCCTGGGTCTATAGCAATAGTGTTAACCGAAATTCTGTCCATCTTCAGGATTTTATCTCTGGAAATGGATTGTTTTCGGCTGGAACCCAGTTCAAGAAGTGAACTGGAAAGCTATGGACTCATAGTGGACCCAGTGGTCACAAGTCTCAGATAGACCATATTCTGTTTCGTAGGAAATACAGGAGCTCTATACAAGACTGTAATGCATTTACACTTCGACCCTTCTCCAGTGATCACCGCCTTATTGTGGCCAAGGTAAGACTTAGTCTGCGTGCTAGCAGAACAACGAAATCTGCCTTGCAGCGGCATGACTGGTCCTCTCTGTTGCAACAGCCAAGTGTGAGATCCAGCTTCACACTACAGCTGAGCAACAGGTATGAGGCTCTTGCCTCTGAGGCGGCAGATCACTGTGAGGGCTATGCTGCCTTTACAGAAGCAGTTAAGTTAGCAGCTGCAGAAACAGTTCCTGTATACCCTCGAAACAGGAAAAGGGCCCCCTGGACTGACAACAAAATTCAGAAGTGCAGAAATGACCTTCATAAGGCGCAGAAAGAGTCCCGACTCAAAGAGACTACAGCGGCCAAGAATGCAGTTAAGGCTGCATCTAGGTCCCTGAACAGGCAGTACTCTGTTAATCTACAGGAGCTAATAAACCAACAGGTTGATGCCATCAATGATGCTGACGACCGCAGGCAATCATCCCAGGCATGGAAATCGATCAATTTGCTTACTGGGCGGAAAAGCCAACCAACCACCAAGGTTAAGGCTGAATCACCAGCCGATCGCCTCAATGGTTGGAAAGCCTTCTTTGAAAAGCTCCTCAATAATGACAGGGTATTGCCTGATAACTTTATAGAAGTAATAAAAGTGTCTGAGTCTGTACTCCCAGATATTCCCATTGGCGATATCTGCTTTGCAGAAGTGAAGGTTGCTGCAAAGAGCATTAAGACCAATCGTGCCAGTGGAGTAGATGGTGTTCCCCCTGAGGTCTTTAAAATACCTGAGTGTTTAAAGCTCATCTATCCCATCATAGTAGACATGTACCGAACAACAGAGTCCCACAAGAAATGAAAACAAATAAGTTGGTGCCAGTTCCCAAGAAGGGCAACCTAACACTCTATGGTTCTTTTCGGGGAATCTCATTGATCTCGATTGCTGCAAAGCTATACAATAGGATTCTATTAAATCGCATCAGGGATCCCATTGAGAGACTGCTCCGTGGAAATCAGAATGGGTTCCGTAAAGGTCGTGGGACCATGGAGCCCATTTTGGCAATTAGAAGGATAATTGAAGAATTATCAAAAAAGAAAGACAGGCATCTGGCTGTTATCTTTGTTGACTTCTTCAATGCCTTTGATTCAGTCTCTCGCTCACGTATGTTCAGCATACTTTCATTATATGGTATTCCTGATGAAAGTATTGCAGCAATCAGATCAGTATACGATGGTTTGACAACATTTGTGTCTACTGTTGATGGTGACACAGAACCATTTGAAGTGTTATGGGGCATCCTCCAAGGAGACACACTTGCACCATTCCTGTTCATTATTGTGGTTGACTATGTTGGTTAAAAACATGCCTTGTTTCAAAAGTTTTTCAATTGTCAGATTCTTCAAACCAATAAAACCATGACAGCCTGCATGATTCAGCAGAATTTCCATGCTCACTACGCTCGCCAGCTCACAATTGAATGACACCTGTATTTGAAAACAGTCGGTTTGCCTACTTTAAATGCTGAAATGTTAAAATTTTCGTGCTCGCTACACTCGCATCTTGATAACATCTACATTTAAAAACAGTCAGTTGACGTTGACCTACTACTACTACTACAGCAGTACAGTACTATCTGACTTACTGTCAGATGTATTTATGTTAATATAATTGGAAAATTTTGTAAAAGCTTCTGTGGGATATAACTGGCCCTTTTGCTTCGCAATCCAGTTTCCCCCCAGGCGCTGGAATACTCTAAAGGGGTTCTCTAACTGTATATATATTCCCCTCGCCCGCAAGGTAATGTTACAGGTGTTTTAACGGACATAAAAGTCATTCTGCTATATATGTGTTTTAGCGGACATGGTAAGACAAAAAACCTGCAATGCGACAAATCCCTTTCATAGCTTAGCCGTGATGATTCATATTACGACATCTAACAGCTGGTTGCTGACATGGAAACAGCCATTGGACGCATGGTTCTTTGTTTGGCTTGAGCCAATCAGAGCGATTTTTCCTGTCGACGTGTAGCTTTTCGGTCGATCATAAGGAGAGTGTTCAGTCTTACTGTTTTTTCTTGATACTTTGTTGTTATTGCTGTCTAGGCCAGGAACAACGGCTCTAGATTCAATTCATTTCATACTTTTAGAAGAAACATTAGTAGGCTTAAATTATAGAGCGTATGACTGTTATCAGTCCAGTCCAATGCAATTCAATTCAATTCATATCAACTGGTTTCTATTTTTATATTATCGGTTCAATATACATTATTATACTGCTGTTTACTATTGTGTTTGGTTGAACATTATTTGGAGAACATATATAAAGAACCCAAATTTCCCAATTTTCTTGATACACTACAGGTTAGAGAGACGGGTTATATATAGTGATTGCGACTTATATTATTGTGGTTTGTAGTGAATTTAATGCTATTTGATAAGCCCTACATGAGTCAATTGCTGTTCGCTTTATATATGATAAAATTCATTGACGGTCGGCAAATTAGTGAGCAGTATTGTGTGTTACCGGTAGTGTGCATGATTGTGATTGATAACTAAGCATTTCCTAAAGAATGCGCCTCATACGTGAATCTTAAGCCTTACCGACTTATCGTTGTGATTAGTATAAGTCATATCTCTGTTTACTTAGATAGAGCGCCACGTCCTAAAGGAACTGTTAATATTTCCCGAAAGTGAATAATATTAGTCAGAAATTAATTATTAACGATCAATCGAATAATACAGTACAGTAAGCTTACACTGCAATAATAATTTAAGCCCTCAGAATCCAGTCTCCCGGGAATATCCAGCGGGTGAATGGACGCGCACTAGGCTGGCTTCTGCTAATGTTGTGTTTATTGGTATTAAATATTTGTCATCTTCTAAAGTATATTTATAAACCAAAAGACATATAAAATTTGGCAGGTTAAACTGCTAAAGGTCTTCAAAAGCGCGTACAATAACAGTCATTGACTTTATTGCAGTAAGCAATAAAGTTGAAAGTACCGGTCAACCGGTAAACCTGAACCGGTACTTCTGTAGGTCAGTAGGCCCAACTGCCAGAACCGGTACTTCTGTAGGTCAGTAGGCCCAACTGCCAGAACCGGTACTTCTGTAGGTCCGTAGGCCCAACTGTCCTAACCGGTACTTCCAGTATAAGTACATTAGTATTATTCGATTTGATTATTGTATACCGGTAGGTCTCGATATTAAATCGGGGACGCCTGGTTTTTATTGGGATTTTACTTAGGTCTATTTCTGTCAGTTTTATTTCCTAGTAAGTTAATATTGAGCTGAAGACGTGTAAGTCTGCTCAGATTGTTCAGATAACTGTAGGCCGGACTGTTGTCGGATTGTTGTTGGGTTTGGAGAGATTACGGCGTGCGTAGAGTTTGTCCGATAGAGTGCCAGTTAGTAAGTTGGGGCAGCCATAGCTGTAAGGTCAATCCCCTCTTAAAGAATAAGTCGTACTACGTGTTAGAACGCATACTAACTAACAATTTTGGAATCTGCACATACTGTAGTTTATTTAGGCTTGACAGTATTCTGCCAGCGTTTTGGCCTGTGTTTGTTTGTGTGGTCTGTTCAGGTACCGTAATAGTTATTACTCAGATATTTTGTAGGCTGGATTGTTGTCTAGCTATGATTAGGTCTGAAGAGATTGCTGCTTGTGTAGAGTTCGTCTGATAAAGTGCCAGTTAGTAAGTTGGGGCAGCAATAGCTGTAAGGTCAATCCCCTCTTAAAGAATAAGTCGTACTACCGTGTTAGAACGCATACTAACTAACCGTTTTGGAATCTGCACATACAGTAGTTTATTTAGACTTGGTGGTAGTCTGCCAGCGTTTGGTCTGTATTTTGTTTGAGTATTCTGTACGGGTAGCGTAATATTTATTATTCAGAGTTTATGCGATTATTCGCAACATTCATGTCCCCAAGTTTATTCATACAGTAATTGTGTTTGTTATACATACCGTTATAGTTAAATTAACCCCGGTACTACACGGGCTGCTTGGCGTAGGACAAGACTGGTGACTTTGTGCTCTGGTCACTCCAGCAGATGCCGTGGTTCTTTTAACTGTTCAAGTATATTTAACTACTGATTATTTGTTGTACTAGTACTTGTACCTAATTTAGGGTTTAGTGTACAGTGCTTTCCGAAGTAATTAGTGTGTAGGCAGTATATTTGTGTTGTAAAGTGGTTAATAGGCACGCTGGATCTGGTAGTCCGCGGTAATTAACTTCTAGGTAGGAACACTCCGTGATACATAACGTAGTACCTATAGCGATACGGTTATAGGTCGTCAGGCGGTGGTATTTTCCTATCTGGACAGTGCAATATATTTACTACTACTTATTATTTTCAAATACCGTAGTACCCTGTCCGTTGTAATAACCAGAAATCTAACCCTTTGTTAGGCTGGTTTGTAGACTTCCTGTAAAATTACCCTAAAAATTCGTACGTAATATTTTTGTTGTGTTTAATTAGAGAATTAATCTCACCCGTATCATAAGTAATTTGTAGTATTAAGTAACTTAGGTAAATTAGAATTATCAGTTTTAGTGTCAAATAAATAGCACTTCACTGAGAGCGCACAGCTTCTGTGTAGTGATCCCCCAGAAATAATAACATTTATTTCAAATATTGACAAAAACCCATTTTAAACGGGTATATATCTATTATAAATCAACTCAAACGATTTATAAATAGTAGGCCTGCCATACAACAACTAGGTCTCAAAATCAGTTGGACTACTGCTTAAATAACGGTAACAAAGTAAGTTAAAGTAACCAAGTAACCCTAAAATATTCAGAAATTCAATTATTCTAAAAATAATTGACATACCGGTATTTACCATAGGCTTATTATATTTATTTCTATAAATTTGAGCTGAAATCATACCGGTATTCTGTAATAATTCTAGTTCATAATTATACTTATATATACTATAAGTGTAAGCTGTATACCGGTATTCACGATAGGCCTATTATATATTTATATATATTTGTGCTAAATTTTATATACCGGTACTCTGTGACAAAACTAGTTTACAATACTTATATATATTATAAGTGCATACCGGTATTCTAATATACTGCAATAAATTACCGGTACTAGGCCAACGGTCATACTGAATTACTAGACTTGCTTTAACTGTAACTATAGCAGTAAGCATTCAACTGTATAGCTAAACATGTCTGACACTCAGCAAAACCTGTCAGACAGTCTAATCGATACAACCATCTGTGACACAGATAGGAGTGTGGAGCGATTAAGAAAGGAGTTCAGCTCACCTCCTACTGAAAGAAAGGTCATCCCTCCAGTAGTAGTATCAGACCCTAAGCTAATCCAACACCGTAGGTCTATCATCGGCACTCGGGCCCAAGTCAAACGGAACCAGGAAGCAGCTGTCCCACAGCAGCAACAGCCTAGTCAAGAAACTTGTTCCCAGCGATCCGATAGCTCCAGTAGTTCGGATACTGTAGAGCTGACCCCCGAACGCGGATTGCAGATGACGGCTAAAGCCTACTCGGACCCCCTTCTCACCCTTCCTGCCGCAGTGCTAACAACTATATTGATTGCGGTGGAGGAACATCAAGCAGATTGGGCGAGAAATAAGCGAGCGACCCAAGATAATTATGCGGGATACGCCAGGGAAGAATTGATGTCTATTGTCGAGTCACAATGGAACTTTCCCTGACCCGGACTCCCGTTAGATCTGTCCGAGGCTACTTGGGAAGATATACACAGGATGGGAGTGGCTAAAGATACGATGGATCCAGCTGTTTGGAAGAGGTCGGCAGCAGGATATGTGCAGGGATTCTTCGGCTCCTTAGAGAAATTAGAAGAACAACTGTTTCGACAACCCCAAGGACCTCAAGAGCAGGAAGAACTGCTATATCAAGTACGCGAAAGAACCCTACGCATTCGACTAATCCTATCAGCTTTTGAGGAAACTTCCAAAAGAAGACAGGACACGTCACTGCAGGTTGCTGTCAAAACTTGGTTCCAGTGGGTAGGTCTCCAAGTACAAGAAACAGACCAGTGGAAATCCCAGCTGTCTGAGAGACTAACTTATGAAGAACCAACCGATGCCACCCTTTCTCAGGTGGAAGGCGAAGAGACCTCAGAGAAACCACGAACGAGAGACGCCATAGACATTTATCTGTCCGACTATCAGCGATTCCTAGGAGACGAAGAATTGAGGAGACGGCTGTCTGGACTTTCCCCCAATAGTGAAGGAACCCAGCGTGTGTTAGATTCAATCGATGCTGAAATGTTAGCTGCTAACCAAGCAGAATTTGATGAAAAACTCCGCCTCGCTAGAGTCCAAGAAGAAAAGGTAAAGAAAAGACGGATAGAGGAACAAAAGGCGGCGGCTACGGCAGAAGCAGAAGCAGAAAGAAAAGCAGCGGCGGTAGAAGTAGAAGCAGAAAGAATAGCAGCAAAGGCGGAAAGGGCAGTGGCAGAAGCAGAACGGAGAGCGTCTGAGCAGACTACCCAACTGGAGTTGGAAAATCTGCAAGAGACGCAAGACAACATAAATAAACAGTTAACTGCTAGTCAAATGCAGATGATGAGACGATCTACTCCCAAACGCCAGGGATACACATCATCGGAGGAAAGCGAAACCACCGATCCTGAAGGCGGAGGAAATAGATCTCGTCTAAGCAGGCGTAGAAAAACATCTCACCGTCACAAATTGCCTGATTTGCCCCCAGCTGTTAAAAGACAGCTAGCTAGCACAGACTTAGGTAGTACGGAACCCATAGACCAAACTGTTCAGGTCAAAAGACTCCCTACAATAGTTGATGAGCCTGAAATAATTAGGCCTGTCGTTCCCAAAGTCACTTCTGTGTTAGAGACCCCTGTACTTCCAGAGCTTCACTCTAAATTCCCTTTACACAGTACTACACTGCCTGTACCCGGTAGAACAGTCCATGAGAATATCCCTGTCCTGGAAGCTGAGAGAGAAATCAAAGATTTGTCTCCCATCGTCCCGCGTCAGCCCGCTACTATGTTGGCGACTCCCGCTTCGGCGGTCGAGTGGGTAGAGGAGGGACGGCGGGGGATGAATCTCCTGCTCGGACAGATGCAGGAGACTGTCCACCAGCTTAAGGGAACAGTAAGGGAAAGTAGGGCCGAATTGCAAGAAGTGCAGCAAAGTATCGCGCTAGAACGCGACAAATTAGTCAATATACAAAAGGGCATACCAATACCCCCTGTAACATTGTGTCAACCTGTTAGGTCTGAAGTATTACATGCGCAAGGTGTAGAGCCTACACGCATCTATACTGCTAGTGAAGTAGAAACTCCTATAGCAAACCCTATTAAGGGTGATTATAGACCTGTTATTAATGATATTCCCTATAGACCTGATACTGATCCGAGAAATTTATATACCGATAATTCGATATTAAATAACACAATGGCCCAAGAAAGCTTTACGCGGCAGATGGCTAGAACAGAAGCCCGCCAAGCGGTCAAAGTGGGAGAGATCGTCAAATTCAATGGAGATGAGATGAAATGGTTACCTTTCAATGAATATTACAAAGACAGCATACAGAACTCTGTACTATCTAACGGAGAGAAACTTAGGTTCCTCATCAAGTGCTTGGAAGGACCTCCCAAGTTAATGGCGTTAAAGTTTATTGGACATCCAGAAGGATTAAGACAAGTATGGGATACATTAAACATCAGGTATGGTAACAAGGATAACATAGCTAAGTATTTGTATGCAAAATTAGTAGCCCCCCGACACTTCCTTAGTAGCGGGATTATAGAGTTTTCCGATGAGATTCAAGAGATCTGTAGACAATTGGACTGGTTAGGTAAGTCTCATGAATATCAGAGTTCAATGGTTATTGGAGCCGTAGTCTCTACTTTACCAAAGGGTGGAGTATGTACACGCTGGGACAAGGAAGTGTTGTACATGAATGAACAACAACGACGAAGTCCTACCATGGCTGATCTCATGTCCTTCTTGGATGGTGAGGTAAAACTACAACTCATCAAGCAGTCCAGAGAGAAAACATCGGAAAATAAGGTAAGTGAGAAACCCGCTTCTAGGAGAAGAATAACACCGGTGTGTTACACTGACGACGGCGAAAGCCAAGTTTCTCAAGAAGAGGACAGCGGGAAAGACACTGACCGATCCTGCTACGTTAGCAAAACTCCCAAAGACGTAAGTAAATACAAGTCTCGAACCAACGATAGGAGAGAACAGGTTGCCAAGACCCCTCCTCAGTCCCCTAACAGAATGCACCGAAGAAAACCCGAAGAAAAAACGAGAGTGCATCAAGTTACCCAAGGTAAAGTGAGTAACATAAAACCTAACTGTGCGCTGTGCGACGGGACCCACCGTTTGAGTGCGTGTGCTGAATTTCTAAAGAAATCCCTTGTAGACAGACGTGCAGTTGTGTGGGACAAGCGGTTATGCTATAATTGCCTCAGACCAGGACACCAACGGCGAACCTGTTACTCCGACATAAAGTGTGCAAAGTGTGGCGCGAAACATCACATCTTGTTACACAGTGAGTTCGAACGAGACAAACAGAGTCAGGTAAGTGAGCCCGAACTACATGTCCAATTCAGTGATGTAAATGACACTGATCAGGAGTCTGAGATGGAAGGATTCTATACTGACGAATTCTCCGACACCAACGAATCCTGTTATCTAATCAATACCGCAGTGTATCGAGCACTTACTTATGAAAAGGACACCAACAATGAGTTTCCCCCAACTACTTTTGTCAAACAACCATCTTGGAAAGCTCCAACTTCCAACGTAGGAATCAGAGAATTTCCTGTAGTGCAGGTAAGAGTTCATGGTCTTAACAAAAGTTACATAGTGAACGCCCTCCTTGACTCTGGCAGCACAGGAACATTCATCGATCAAGAACTAGCCGAAGATATCTTTGCTGGACAACCCAAGTTCCGGACTAAATTGAATATGTCAGGAATTATGCAGGTTTGGAAATCTACCTTAACGGCAGATTACTATGTAGGTGTGTTGTCTACCCCCCAGGATAAGTTAGGAACACAAGGTATAAGGTCGGTAAAAATGGTGGCTATAAAGAACTTCGCTACTACTCAAGCAGACCTTTATGATTGGGACGAGGACCAGAGCATCCAACATCTTAAGATACCTCGATTCCAGACAGATTATCCTGGAGTGCAAATACTCATCGGCCAAAACGTGCATGAGGCGCTCGAAACATTGGAGAAACGGCCTGCTCAACCACAGCCACTGCAAACCTATGCAGTAAGAACTAGAGTAGGTTGGTACTTTACTGGCCCTTCCCGCAGGACTCTCGAAGAGAGAATGCCACAAGAACAAACATACCAAGTACACGATTGGGAAGTGGAGAGCAGTGAGGTGGATGAACTAACTGAGGGAACACCATACTCCTCAGATAATGACGACATCTACCAACTCTTCGATGAAGAGAACACAATCGACCTACTTACAGAAAACCAAGCTTGGAAAAGTCAGGTGAACCTATGTCAACTGATTCACCCATCGGAACCCATCGCTTACAATGACGAACTAAACGATGAGATAGAGCGCTGCAACGCTAGAACTCGGGACGAACTAGCTGTACGATTCTTTACTCAGGAACTGGTAGAACCCAATTCATATGATAAGGCTCTATCGATAGAAGAAGAAAGAGCCAAGCAAATCCAGGAAACAACTACACGTTTTTTAAAGGACCAAGGTAGGTATGAAATCGGCCTACCATTTCGAAAACGAGAACCTAGATTTATAAATAACAGACCCTTGGCAGAGAAAAGAATCGCTCAATTACATCGACGACTTACAGCTAATGCTTCAGCGAAAGAAATGTACCAAACTCAGCTGAAGAAATTTATAACAAAGGGATACGCGGAGCGAGTACCGGAAGGAACACCAGTGACTGAGAGAACGTATTATTTAACACATCATTACGTTCCCAAACCCGGTAAACCCCATGAAGTAAGAGTCGTATTTGATGGCTCCGCTCTATATATGGGCCAATCCCTCAATTCCGAGTTGTTACCAGGACCCAACTTACTCCAATCTTTGTTGGGAATACTATTAAGATTAAGACAATATTCCATCGCGTTCGCCTCTGATATAGAAGGAATGTTCTTACAAGTCAAGGCGCTGGATAGAGATAGAGATAGCCTGAGATTTCTGTGGTGGCCTGAAGGAGACCTCAACCAGAAACCGGTAGAGTACTGGATGACCATCCAGGCTTTTGGGATCATATCAAGCCCTTCCAACGCCTGCTCCGTGGTGCGAACCACTGCGAATGACAACCGAGACTCCTTCTCCAAAGAAGTGATAGACAACATAAAACGCAATATATACATGGACGACAATTTAAGGTCCCTTCCATCAGTAGAAGAAGCCATAGCTGTCGCGAAAGGAACGGTAGAGTGTTTGAAAAGAGGTGGATTTCGACTGACGAAATTCACTAGCAACTCCCGTGAGTTTCTGGAAGCCATACCGGTAGAAGACCGCGGAGCGAAAGACTTAGATTTAATAAAGGACGATCTTCCTGAAACCAAGACGCTAGGCTTGAAGTGGGACACTGAAAGAGACATTCTGTTTTTTCAGTTAAAACAGCGAGATAATCCAGTTTGGACCAAACGGATTTGTTTAAGCATCCTGAGCACTTATTTCGACCCATTGGGATTTATTAGCCCAGTTATATTAATTGCTCGGAGTTTAGTACAACAAATGTGGCTTGAAAACCACTCATGGGACGATCCGCTAAAAGGGGAATTGTTAAAGAAATGGATGAAATGGGAGGATTCTCTACCTGCCATCGAGAACTTTATAATTTCCCGTGCATATTTTGGCCATGTTCTTCCTACGTATTCCTATCAACTCCATGTGTTTGGAGACGCCAGCGACATGGGAATAGGTATAGTAGCATATCTGCGAGTCGAAACTCCGGATGGAATCAAAGTCGCCTTGGTTACCTCTAAGGCATTGATTAACAACAAGCTAAAGGTTCCTCGAGCGGAGTTAAAGGCGGCTTTATACGCTACAGCCATCGGCCGGAACGTAACGGAACAAATCGACTATCCACTGGAGAAAACGGTTTATTGGACCGACGCTTTACTCGTGTTGGAGTATCTCACCAATGAAGTCTGTCAGTTTAGCGTTTTTGTTACTAACCGAGTAGCTATTATTCTTAGTCGCACAAAGATAAATCAATGGAGACATTGCCCTGGTACGATTAATCCAGCCGATATCGCCTCCAGTGGAGCAACTCCACAGGAACTGATAGATACTCCAGATTGGTTGGGTGGACCCGACTTCCTGAGCAAGGAAGAGGATGAATGGCCTCCTCACCTTACTACGGCAGAGATTAGACAAGCCAAGGGAGCGGAGACAGTCAAACCTAAAACCCGGGCGAGTAAATCGAAGTTATTTAAACCGACTATCGATCTATCTGTATTACATACTTCCGGGAATGATGCTTCGGATCCACAATCCCTCAACACAAATAAGTCTGTTGTGTAAATTAGAGATAGAGATTGGAAATCTGGAATACCAGACGTCTCGCAAGGAATCTCACCCATGCTGCAGAGAGCAATGCATCATTACAGTTCCTGGAATCGGCTCTGTAAAGCCGTCACATATTTAAGACGATGTTTTCATCATCACTACTCCAGGACGAAGACCACTAGTGATCACGCTCCATTGACATCTGCACAAGTTCATGTTATTAAGAATTTACCCAAATATAAGATATCTGATCGTTTTCTAAAGGAGAAAATTAGTCACCAGGAGCATGAAGAAACAAATAAGCAGATACTGAGACTCCTGCAATGCTATGAGGATTCCGAAAAGTACTTCCTGTTGTTGAGAAATCCGCAGATGCGCTTAAGGGATCGATTCTCGAGCACAATGATAGATGGGTTAATACGTGTTGGAGGAAGACTCACCAACGCGCCCTTATCCTTTGACACCAAATTCCCCATACTTATTAGAAATCTTGAAGTACAAATCAAGATGATTGTAGACGTTCACGGTAAACTTTATCATGCTGGTAGAGAACGAATTCTTAGCGAAATTCGAACTCGCTATTATTTTGATAGACCCCGTAGAGCTCTGAACCAAGTTCTTAGGAACTGCATACCCTGTAGGAAAGCATTCAGTAGGCCTTTAACACAGCGAGAGGCAGAATTACCTAGGGAACGAGTAAGCTTCTATGAACCACCTTTTACTAATACTGGTGTAGATTTATTTGGCCCTATTGAAGTATATCGTGCGAGGACTATAGTCAAGAGATGGTGTGTCATCTTCGTGTGCATGACTTGTAGAGCCATCCATCTCGATATGGTGAACGATCTATCTACTAACAGCTTCGTCTTAAGTTTACGACGACAGATCGCTCGCTTCGGGACGAGTAATACCATGAGATCGGATAAAGGAACGAACTTCATAGGTGCCAACAACGAGATACAGGCTTACGTGAAGGACTGGAACCAAAGACAGGTGGACGACCAGCTAAGGATAACAGCGTCTAGCTGGACCTTCAACGCCGCCGACGCCCCTTGGTGGGGAGGAAGTTGGGAGAGATTGATTCGAAGTGTCAAAACCGCATTTCACTTTATAGTGCCATGCCGCGCGTATCTCACCGACGAACTTTTGCGGACGTTAATGGGGGAAATCGCTGCCTATCTCAACGAGAGACCGCTTATGCCAGTCTCATCGAGTCCCGATTCCCTGGAAGCGCTAACACCCGCGCACTTCCTACTGAAGAAACCTGTAGCCATGCTCCCACGATCGGAGATTGCCGACGGAGACGAATACTGCCGTCGAACTTGGCAACTTATGCAGTTGCTATCCCGTCGTTTTGCTGACCATTTCGAGAAACATTATCTGCCTACGCTACAACTTCGAACTAAGTGGTTTGCGCAGCAAGAAAACGTCAGCGCCGGAGATATGGTGCTTATTGTAGATCCAGACCTCCCACGTAAACGGTGGAAGACAGGTCGTATCATTGAGACCCACATCTCGGATGATGGTTTAGTACGCTCGGTAGAACTCATCGTCACGCGGCGTAACTTCAAGAAGCCAGGCATAATCTTTGAGACGCAACAACTCAATCGCCCAGTTGGTCGTTTATGTTTACTGGAAAGAGACAGAGAACTCTCTGGAAACTATGGAAGGCAAGACACTCTTCCCACGACCACCTCCCTAATTCCTCAAACATCTAGGGACTCCCTAACGTGATACGTCTGGAGTGGGTGTATGACTATATTGTTTTATCTATTTTATTATATTTTTATATGCGAACTTTATTATGTACTTTATTATAATTGTTTTTATTCAATTTTATTTAGTAAAATGTTAATTAGTGATTATTTAGTAGATTAGTGCAATATATTAGTGTTTATTACGTACGTAATTACTTATAATATATATTTAGTGCGACGGCGAGAAATAATTTTTCTCTTTCCTTACTGTCCGTATCATATTATAAATACGTGACTACAGTAAGATGAAATGTCCGTACTTATTAAAGTACAATAAAGCCACTACTATATTCAAGTATTATCGGTAGGCAGAGTATTAGGAATGCAAAGTTCAGATCCTCGTGTCTCGGCTAAGCCAAGCTCTGGGTAGACCTTGGAAACGACTTGCCTCTTCACACTGACATTGCTTCGTGCGATATTGCTCTTCTACCTTATATTAAATAATACATATAGTAGTGTGATGTCCCTATAACAGTAGCGTAAAACGCAAATAAATCTGTTAAACCTTTTGACCATCTGTAATTCTAGTCGATTAAGATATCGCGGCACCCACCGATATACTTGAAAGACAAATTCTAGAATCAATGGTTAACGTCCCCAGACAAGTTCTGGAATAAATCGGTGCCCATCTTAAATATTAATTTAATATTTGTTAAAATCTGTAAAATTCAGATCTGTTAACAATTCTAGTCGATTAAGATATCGTAGCACTTCCCGATACTCTTAAAAGACAAATTTCATAGAATTAAGGATCCTATGTCCCCAGACCTGCTCTGGAATCAAATTGTGTCAATTTTAACATCAAATAATAGAATTCACGGGAATAAATTTAAATTCATATTTTTAAATGAATTTCATAAATTGTCATTTTGTACAATTTATAACATTCCCAAAATTTCATTAATTAATAGATCATGGGAGCGGAGATTCATCCTATTGAGTGTATTAGAGTGCGAGAATCTCCGACATATAGTCAATAGCCGATAAAATTAATAAAATCATGCATAAAGAGGATATTGACAATTAAAGAATTATTATTAAATAGCATCCCAGATCTGTATGCATGAGAATTACCCTAATTCTACCGCTAGCATTCCATAATGTCACCATAGCAACACCCACGCTAGAATTAGAAGCAAGTTAAAAGAACAATAGAAAGCTTGTCCTATTGCATAGCATAGAGAACATAGCACACTGTTAGTATCCAAGGATACACAGTAATAACGTGACATTCTGGAAGGCACTGACTAACGGACAAATGGCCTGTGTGTGTGCAGTTGTTGACAGTTGTGTGGAATTTGTGCGTTTATAGGTGAATGTTACTGCTAAAGTGTGTTTACAGTAGCTAGTCGCAATTGTAAAAATAGCCCAACTCTCCTATAGAAAGAACCTAAGTGGATCCAAGCCTTTGGGACGGACAGTGGAGTGACTTGTGCCGGTTATCGTTGTCGTGCTGTTGCTACATGTTGGCGTAAACACCGCGACGACGGTACATCGGCGCTGAGAATCCCACTGTCCGGGGGCAAAGAAAGGTAGGCAGCGACGCCCGCTCGCCTAAATACAAACTTATTTGATATCAATAAACTCAGATAGCAGATATGACGGAGTTGATAGAAGATGATCTTGGTATTAGGGAGCGATATACTCTACCTTTACAAGCATTTGTGGATAGCTTAATACGCGGT
>JAUCBJ010002664.1:0-14596 GCA_032718475.1 Nemertoderma westbladi | reverse complement strand
TTAGTTTGGGAGACAGGGGGGGGGGGGGGCTCGACGCAAAACCCGCCTTGGCGAATTAATATCCCGCCTCAATGTTAAATTCGCAATTTAGGGAAAGGAGCAGGTTACAGTGACACGTTATTTTAACCAAAACAATAAACTGCACACAATAGAACAGGTTACAGCATTATTTTTGAGAGTAATCAGCTGTTATTTGCGACCAATTTCCCCTGGAGGGGTATGCATTTTAATTGCGTCCAGTTTCCACCCCTATATGTAGTTTGGTGAGTAATTATTCTTGGGAGTTAGTGTTGCGCTCAGGTGATCCCGACTATATTTATGTATTCAGTATCCGATCCCGATAATACTGTACTGTAGTTAAGTCATTATAAACTTAAAAATTAACATAATTGGCAATTAAAACGCAAATGTTATGCATTTACTCGACTTCTTCTTTCATATAGGGTTTCAAACAGTTCTGTAATTGTAAGTAGGAAAGATAAGCAGACAATATCTAGTAGAATTCGGATGAGAAAGTCACGAAACTTTTAAATTACCTAAATCGTCGCATTTAATGATTAGTCGTATCGTATTACAGACATGCAGATTCAGGAACCCGCCGCTCCAGGTATTCAATTTCTTTACACAGTCGATTCCCATTAAATGGGTTTACTTCCTCTTTCCTCCGTTCCATTCCTTAATGTAGCAGGGCGGAATGCGAGATGCATGGATGGAGTAAATGTTGAAGTTACGTTGACATTTATATAATGAATTCAAAGCTTCTATGTAATTTGGTCATGTTTGTTGAAGGTTAATATTTACACGGTGTTGTCTGCAAAAATGTCGGGTATCAGGTGTCCGTTCTCAGGTACCTAAGGCATTATCCATCAGCGATTCTCTCAGAAGGAATAATTTCGTTTAATCTTTAGAGAACTATACCATCCCTTGCATCCCCCTTTGTTACAAATCCAATGCCATCCAGTATATTGTGTAGCTGATACCATAATAATTCCCGCAACTTCCGGTCACGTCTGAGTCCCGGAATCCCATATTATAGTAACTATAACCAAAATAATCATATTATTAATATATCCTGTGAGATACTAATTCTAAATTTAGGGTGAACATTATTTTGCAAAACATGGACACTTCAACTCACCTTGGTTTCGGGCTCGGGTTTCTTGCTGGGCCCGCAATATCGAAACACTGCAGATAGGAAGTGGGGATTGTTGACGCAGTCAATATTCATCTTTATCTTTAGGGAAAAATCTTCGCGAAATAACAGCTGATAACGAGCTGCAATTGAATCGTTTATCCCTTACTTGTTTAATGAATCGTTTATTGTTTTGGTTAGAATAATTTTTCTTCATAAACTGCTCCTTTCCCTTAATTGACAATTAATATTGCTAATTTGATGAAAAGGACAAATAAATTCGGTTCGATCTTAAAAAGATTGCTTTCAATTTTCCCACAGACTTAACAATAGGATAATTATCAATGCAATGGTATGGATTTAGTTGGCGTAGACATTAAAAACAACGGAAGAGTTAGTAGTTGTTGATATAGTAATTGCACAAACAAGTAGGGTTAACCAATTGATGTCCTAATTAATGGGGTATAGATTGAATTAAATGCTAATGGAGACATTAAGATGCTATGCTGGCTTAACATTAAAATATTTGTGCCACTACCCTCCACACTGCATACCGCAGTCGGCTGCTATGCAGAGTGCATTAATTAAGAATGCAATGCCGTGTAATCAACTAAATTGCGGCCTCCGTGACTTTCGCGAGATTATCCGCATCTCCAGGGACAGCAGTGTCTTTTTTAACAGGCCTTTCAAAAAATATTGTTTTGAAACTTGTATATACTGTAATTAGTTTTTCTGTCTAGCCTCTTGTTACCTGTTTATTTATTAGTTTAGGAAGTGCGTTTGCCTCTATGGCTATATAAAATGTTACTGTGTTATTGTTAATTGGAATTGAATTTGTATCTTTTAAAATACACAACAACAAATTTATATATATAGGCCTACATTACATACAATACGTAAATATAATAAGTTATTTATTTATAAGCACCAAAAGCAGAAGATATTAGAAAATCCGGACTTTGACTTGCAAATATTGTAGAATGTTGATGAACCGGTAGGGTTTCATTAAAAAATCAAATAAATTAACCTTATCTAGCGATCTGTCTAATGATGTAAAAATAAACCCGTGTGGATCTCCACAAACTGAGTGATGATGTGATGGCACTAAGGTGCGTGCAGTGACGGTGTACGGCGGACCCAGCAACATAGCGCCCCCTACCGGCAGAGCCAACACCATAGCGCCCCCTACCGGCGGACCCACAAACATAGCGCCCCCTAACGGCGGAACCAGCAACATAGCGCCCCAAACCCAGCAACATACCGCCCCCTACCGGTGGAACGAGTAACACAGCGCCCCTTGCCGGGGGACCCAGCAAAATAGTGCCCCTTACCGGCGGACCCAGCAACATAACGCCCCCAGATCTTACGGTCAGCCATACACTTTTCCTAAGGTGGTTCTGATTGTGTGCTACTCTCCAACTAGTGTTGCCCCTGTAGAGGAGGTTAAAAATTTCTACCACAATCTACAAGCAGCTACTGATGGAGTGGATCAGCATGCATTCTTAACATTCCTGGAGACTTTAATGCAAGTCTGCATCAATCACCTACATCGCCCTGGGTCTATAGCAATAGTGTTAACCGAAATTCCGTCCATCTTCAGGATTTTATCTCTGAAAATGGATTGTTTCGGCTGGAACCCAGTTCAAGAAGCGAACTGGAAAGCTATGGACTCATAGTGGACCCAGTGGTGACAAGTCCCAGATATACCATATTCTGTTTCGTAGGAATTACAGGAGCTCTATACAAGACTGTAATGCATTTACACTTCGACCCTTCTCCAGTGATCACCGCCTTATTGTGGCCAAGGTAAGACTTGTCTGCGTGCTAGCAGAACAACGAAATCTGCCTTGCCGCGGCATGACTGGTGCTCTCTGTTGCAACAGCCAAGTTTGAGATCCAGCTTCACACTACAGCTGAGCAACAAGTATGAGGTTCTTGCCTCTGAGGCGGCAGATCATTGTGAGGGCTATACTGCCTTCACAGAAGCAGTTAAGTTAGCAGCTGCAGAAACAGTTCCTGTATACCCTCGAAACAGGAAACGGGCCCCCTGGACTGACAACAAAATTCAGAAGTGCCGAAATGACCTCTATAAGGCGCAGAAAGAGTCCCGACTCAAAAAGACTACAGCGGCCAAGAATGCAGTTAAGGCTGCATCTAGGTCTCTGAACAGGCAGTACTCTGTTTATCTACAGGAGCTAATAAACCAACAGGTTGATGCCATCAATGATGCTGACGACAGCAGGCAATCATCCCAGGCATGGAGATCGATCAATCTGCTTACTGGGCGGAAAAGCCAACCAACCACCAAGGTTAAGGCTGAATCACCAGCCGATCGCCTCAATGGTTGGAAGGCCCACTTTGAAAAGCTCCTCAATAATGACAGGGTATTGCCTGATAACTTTATAGAAGTAGAAGTGTCTGAATCTGTACTCCCAGATATTCCCACTGGCGATATCTCCTTTGCAGAAGTGAAGGCTGCTGCAAAGAGCATCAAGACCAATCGTGCCAGTGGAGTAGATGGTGTTCCCCCTGAGGTCTTTAAAATACCTGAGTGTTTAAAGCTCATCTATCCCATCATAGTAGACATGTACTGAACAACAAGAGTCCCACAAGAAATGAAAACAAATAAGTTGGTGCCAGTTCCCAAGATGGGCAACCTAACACTCTATGGTTCTTTTCGGGGAATCTCATTGATCGTGATTGCTGCAAAGCTATACAATATAATTATATTAAATCGCATCAGGGATCGATCCCATTGAGAGATTGCTCCGTGGAAAATCAGAATGGGTTCCGTAAAGGTCGTGGGACCATGGAGCCCATTTTGGCACTTAGAAGGATAATTGAAGAGTTATCAAAAAAGAAATACAGGCATCTAGCTGTTATCTTTGTTGACTTCTTCAAGGCCTTTGATTCCGTCTCTCGCTCACGTATGTTCAGCATACTTTCATTATATGGGATTCCTGATGAAATTATTGCAGCAATAAGATCAGTATACGATGGTTCGACAACATTTGTGTCTACTGTTGATGGTGACACAGAACCATTTGAAGTGTTATGGGGCGTCCTCCAGGGAGACACACTTGCACCATTCTTGTTCATAATTGTGGTTGACTATGTTCTACGCATGTCCTTAGATCATCATAATGATGATGGGGTGATGATAACCCCACCTACTGGCTCCAGAAGTCGAAGAAATCCTGCCAAGTACCTAACTGATCTAGACTTTGCTGATGACTTAGGAATACTCTCAGAATCACGAGAGGGAGCCCAACGGCTCCTCAGCTCATTAGAACATGCTGCTTCTAGTGTTGGTCTTTTTAAACTCAAGAAAGACCAAAATTTTGACAGTTCACTTTAAAAGTCCTCAGCAAGTCTCTGATCGGATGAGCATAATCTCAAAGGATGGTATGCTTGAGCATGTGGACGACTTCTGTTACCTGGGATCATGGATCCGGAAGTCAGATGAGGACCTTCGAATACGTAAGGGAAAGGCATGGGCAGCCTTGAATAAGCTTTCCAGGATTTGGAAGTCACCGATAATTAATCGGAAACTTAAGGTCCGATTATTTAGAGCAGCAGTAGTTCCAGTACTCCTCTATGGGAGTCCATGCTAGGCTCTAACTGTTGAGGAGACCAAATGTCAGGATGGCACATTCACATGAATGCTACGCCGGGTTCATTGTGTCAAGTACAATGCACACATCGCCAACCAGACACTATATAACATTGGAGGTGTCTCATTGGTTCCCCCAAGCTTGACACTAGAACAAAATCGCCTCCGCTTTGCAGGACATTGCTTTCGCCGTGAGGACCAGCCAGTGCATAATCTTGTACTTTGGCAGCCTCATGGAGTGAATAAGCATGGTGGACAGCCCATGACTTTCTTGAGACGCATCTTAAAGGACACTGGCCTTGAAGATGCGGATGATCTTGCAAATGTCATGGGTGATAGGGAGTTGTGGCGGTGTAATTTTGTCGACAAGCCGGCACAGCATTCTTAAAAATGCAGCTGCAATGCAGAATGCCGATCCTAGTAGTATTATCGGGCAAAACATGTTGGCCTACAAATATTTACCTGCCCCCGGGCTCTCTCTTTTGCTAAAAGAGAGAAACATTACCGGTAGGAAGTCTGGAGGGCAGTACAATGTGTACCCACACGCACACACGACTGTAAAGTAAATCCGAACAAGGTTGTCTACAGCTCTCGGAAATATTCATACATAATACACAACAGTTAACATGTCTGGAACATAAATCACGCAGACAGTAAAATAAAATAGTTTTTTATAAGCTGCTTTCAACAAGCTAAACCTAATTATATTTTATTCTCACATCAGAAAATGGATGAAAGAATCGATTTATGAATGTAATAAATTCCTTTCTAATCCACTTACCTCCAAGGCCTGCGGTTATCTCAAAGGTGGATTTGTCGTGTCTATTAAAAGTCCTGAGTGAGAGAGGATAATGAAATGGGGGCTATTACTAGGAATTTGATTTGATGAGAAATTTCAAGAAGATTTGCTGACAAATTTTATTAAAATCAAATCAATTCTGGAAATGGAATTGAACTGCAGTACCTCCCCTGCACACCACCGGTCCAAAAGGTATTCTGTCTCGCCTAGCCGCTTGCAGTGTTCTTCCTTCCAAAAAATTATCTACAGTATTAGAATCCGTCAAAATCTAAAATTCGATGAAAACGTCCTAAGGTCCCTTTCTAGAAACACCGCCACAATTGCCGATATTAGATTTGATAAGGTTTCCTTCCAGCTTCCAAACATGGCATTATTAATGGCTAATGGGTCTCTGGTAAAACCATTTGCCATAGAGTCCATCCACCAACATACTCTATAATAACTATTTATTAAATCGGTTTTGTTTGATATTACATGATACTTTGGCGAGTGTACACTCTGCCTACATGCATAATATTTTTATTTCACATTTAATAAACAACTCTGCTCATTATCCTTTCAGTAGTAATGTACTGTATACCGTTGAGTTTATTACAGTAGTCATTACCAGTACTACAGTACTGGTGTTACTGTAAACTATTATAGTCTGCAGCTGCGCGAGAATTATTTCAAACCACACAAAGGAGTATAAGAAGCCGCCAAGCCGGTAAACCAACCTACAGTATATACCAATAAGGTATATTGTTGTAGGAGGTTATATCTGCAACATATTGCGCACACATGCATGCACTAAAATAGCAGCAAAGACTACGACTAATATTGAGAACTACAGTACATATTTACTATATTAACTATTTTAAACAGCTGTCTATCAGGATTTTAACATTTTCACCTTTCTTTTACTTTCACAGGTCAAGTCGCAATACCTGACCGGCTTGTTGAGTCACACTTTAAATCAGTAATTTTGCCCCCTAATTGGCTCCCTAAAGTTTAATGGACTGTCTAGTCTAGACTAAGACTAAACATAACTAATGTTAACTATGAAACTATTAGACTATTTCATTAGTTTGTTTTATGATAATAAGAATTGACAGGACCCATTAAAATGAAATATTTTTATCACTGTGACCTATTTTATAAAGCTGCCAGTAGCAAGTAGCCAATAAATGCAAATTTTTGCTTCAAAAAGTTTATTTTTAAAAGGGCCATTAGACCAGAATTTCTAAAATTATTACCATTAACGGCACTTTGGCAATAATGTCGGAAATTCCGCTAAACGCGTTACGGTATGACTTAGGGCTGGGTTCCCTTCCCTAGCAGGTTTAATTAGGGTTGATGCCTGACCAACTAATCCTAACCGGAATAACAATCCTATTACACCACAAAGCGACAAGCTGTCAAGTCAGGTTACTGCTTAAACTGTATTTTAGTTCAGTTAAAATTTCAATGCCGCAGAAACAGGATAGAGCCTAATAATTAGATAGAGTTGTCCCGGGAGGATATTTTAATTTAAGACAAAATAATTTGATAGGTGAGTTGTGTGAAAAAGACCTGGATTTCATTAATATTCTTCATAATCAATCTCTCTGCTCATTCATATTAATTTGTCGCAATTCCATATCGCAATGAGTGGCTTTTGGGAAACGCCCATATCTAAACCAGCCGCAAAATCAGTCACTACCATCACCAATTCGTAATCAATAAGCCTCCTTTTATTAATATTATTATATATTATATTATTATAACCGGATAAGCCAAAAGTGATCAAAGCAATAGCAAATAATAAGCTAATAGCTATAAATTTCTGAAATGGGAATACGAGGTTCATTTCTTATCATCATAAAACATTTTATTAGTCAATAAAACAACAAGGATTGTCTGCATTGGGCGGTAAGTAGGAAAACAATAAACAGTGACGTGTTAATGTTGCTGAAAATGGGGGATCTTATTCAAATACAATGCTTGATTGATAGCATATATAGTATACTGCGTCCTCAACTTCACACCGATATTAGCAACAGAATGTGATTCATTACTTTTTTGTCTATTTAGGGATATGGCCCGAATGTGTTTATGTACAGCCAGCGAGGCAGGTTTACATAAATAAACAAGCGTAGACCTATAGATAGGAGAGTATATACCCACAGTACTACAAGCTAATATAAAAATACAACATAGGGCCTTAGCTAGGCCATGGGCCTAGATGTCTAGACGATGCCAAAAAAAAGTGGGGGTTTTTGGGGCTGCCAGCTGCCATTAAAAAAGATGACTCAAAATAGTTTTTTCTATTGGAGACGAGTCAATTTGACCCCTTCTGGGTATAGAGTGTTTCGAAATGTTCAGCTGGATGGGGTAATTTTGGGTCCGAGGGGTTTTTTCGGGGTATGTTTTTTGTCCCGTGGAGTTTTGGCCAGGTCCCAGTGGGGTAGTTTTCTGTTATCCGTATATCCGTTATCCCTTCCCCATCTCCGGAATTGTTTTGATTAAGTTTTATCCGTTTCAGGTTACGGAAAGGAAGAGTTTTACCGAAGGCATTAGACGATTTTCGACAAGTTTGGGCAAAGAATTCGTACTTGCTCGCCCGATAATACTAATCACCGGTGTCAACATCATCTGCGGGGTCTTACCCTCCTTCGTTATGATTCTCTACGACTGCGAGCTGCTCAACATATGCGCGGAATGGGTCACGCTATTCACAATCACACTGAACTGTATCGGCTCCCTCAACTGTATACTAGATCCCCTAATCCTATGGATTTGGGACCCAACATTCCGTAAAATCTCCGCCAAATATCTACCCCCTTGTCTACGGGGGCGGGGACAGCGGGGGCGGTACGAGAGGTCCGATCTTCGTCTCTCGTCCGCGTCGTGGACTCGAGGCGATCAGAACAGCGCAAAACGATCGAATACACACGTTGTGTTCGACCAATCTACTTTATAAATATTTTGTTAATCCTGTTTGTTAATATTTTGTTAAACGGATTCGACCTCCAACTCAGTATTATTATTCCCTGAGGTACATACCATGAACCGTATATGGTTAATATTTTTCTCATAACATTAACCAAATTTACCCGGATACGTGAGTCTGATTATTAAGCTCTTTTGTCGGCTATTATAACACCGGGTACCAACTTGTAGATAAAATTAGCCACGCGTTGCTTTTATATAAGAAAATTCCCGAAATTATTGAATAAAATTGTCGCGAAATTAAATATAAATTTCTTATCAGGTAGGCCTATCATTTGTTGTACTGTTGTACTGTATAACAAACTACCGTATGTAGGGAGGCCTACCGGGTACCGTACCTGTCACATATATCAGTTTATCACATGTTCTCACTTATTTTTTGCGGTTGATAATATCAGTTTATCACATGTTCTCACTTATTTTTTGCGGTTGATATATTGTATATCACACAGTGTGATATACAGTTAGCTATATTCAAAAATTATTTGAAACTTGTACTAATTAATTGCTTTTTTTAATTACAAAAATGATACAGTATACTAGCTAGATTTTGCTATTTTTAATATTTTGTGTAGGCCCTAAACAATGTTCGATATTAAAAAAAACATTTACATTTACATCTACATTTATTTTTTTTTGACTCTTTTAGTGTGAACGCGGCCTTAGGTGGTGTATCGTTCCCCTATATTAATTCCCCTATATTACGTTCCCCTTATTATTATTAATTAATCGTTCCCCTGTGTTTAACATTTAATCAAGATATTTTTCCAAAATATGTTCTGGAATAAAAAATATTTGTAACTGAGGTTTCATTTTTTCAAATAAATAGCTAGCATATTCTAGAACGATTTCTACACAAAAAGCAACAAGTACTAACTAGCTATAATAAAAAAAATTGGAGAGGAAAATACTATAAATTGAGGAGTGGGGTTTGCTGTACCTTATTATGCGTGATGGCCCTCTTCGTGTTCAATAAGTTCGAACACATGTGATAAACAGAATATCACCTGTTCTAGGAGTGATATACGATATATCAACCTTCAGCAAATAAACTTGTATAACTACCGAGGCCGAAGGCCGAGGTTGTTATACAAAGTTTATTTTCTTCAGGTTGATATATCGTATATCACTCCTAGAACAGGTGATATTCTCTGTATATAGTAATAATAGCGGGAGAGCTAATAGGCCTGTATGACTGTGCACTGGAATAGCTTGGTCTGGGACTGATTACTGAGGATATGAATTACAAAGTTAGGCCCGTTACCGTACGTTCTGCACATGACAGCATGACGTACGGTACAACATAGGTACCGGTACCAGTACCTACCTGCCTACTACTGCACTGGAATATAAAGAGCTGGGTTCCGGTTAGGTACCTACCCTGGCAGGTACCGGTAGGGATCTCTGTCCCGGTGGTAACCACACTTAACTTAGGCCTACTACGTACTATGTTAATTTTTATTAGTTGTCGGCTTAGGCTAGGCCTGATCTGATAAGAAATGAATATTTAATTTCGCGGCAATTTTATTCAATAATTTTGGGAATTTACTTATAGAAAAGCAACGCGTGGCTAATTGTCTAAAAATTGGAACCCCGTGTTATTATTTTGTGCTCTTTCTATTTTCGACTGTGTTCGATTGTGTTCGTCAGTTTTGGTGTATGTTCGGGTGTGTTCGACTGTGTTAGCTTGTGCTCTGTAAAAAGATCTATCCCCTTTTTTGTCTTTCAAATTAAATTAAATTGGCTTATAAATTAACTTAAACCTCCTCCTTATTGGGTGAGCCAGAACTTTTATTTTCGCCTTCATTCTTTAGCTAACAGCGTTTGCAGGAGAGTATACGTCGAAATTTCTCCAGTTACACAGCAGTTATTCTTCAAAGTGATAGTGATTTGTTGGTACTGATGTAACGCAATCTGAATTTCGCATGTGTTTGAATCTGTGCGGGGCTATTAAAATTTGTCATATTCTGTATCATTTTGTTTATACTTTATCCAGCTGTGCCTATCTAGACATAATATCAGAAGAATAATATGATGGTGTATTTATTAAATATAATAAAACAGCCTCGGGCAGATGCAAAACCGCATGCGAATTTAAAACGTATAAGGATAGAGATATTGGTTATAACTTAAATATATTTCAAGATTACCGTTACATATCTGGAATCTCTTACATGTGAGCAGCTTTCCAACAGTACCAACAAATCGCATTAAGGTTCGAAGATTAACTACCTTTTTTTTTAATTAAAATAAAAATTCTGGCTCACCCAGCAAGGAGGAGGGAGGTGAAAACTAAACAACTATAGAAACAATGAACCACAGATGGGTCTTAGGTAATGTTATGACTTCAAAAATATGACCCACACACGTAGGTCACGTAAGTACAAAGTGATCATATTACAAATACGATCTCATCATAGATTTGTAATAATCTTATTCTTTTATGTTTTAGTTTAATTTATTGTCAAAGAAATATAATTATAATACATGTTTCGATAATGTATGCATGTTGTTTGTTTGTGTAGGGATCATAATATACTGGGTGTTGGACTTAATCTCCAGTGTAAGTCTATTATTACCTCATGTGTTTACAGTGCGAGTGCGAGACAGAGAACTTCATATATATCGAATGAAGAGGGAGTTATTACTCCTTTGAGTAGGCCTACTATGTTTATTTGTAAGTCAACGAATTGTATTTAAGGAGGAATGAATTCTACATAAACGTTGGATGGTGCTAGCCGACTATAATATATGATTTACTGCGAACTGGAAATGTGTTGCCACAGCGTCAACGGAAGTGATAACGATGGTTATATTGAAAAATATCGAGACACGTAAAATATCGCGAGTAAAAATATCGCGAGTAAAAATGTCACCAAAATGGGATTGCGTCTATTTTTCCCCCACTGTATATCACCCAACTTGGAAAGTGTATAGCAGATAAATATAGGGCGGCATGGTGGATTATGTGTCTGCTGGCATTGCATCATACCACTCGTATATAAAATAACTAGGGCCTACTTTATCTAATTCATATATAATCCCCCTATTAATTAAATTATAAGCCCTAAATTATTATATTCTTTATAAATTTGTTTTTTTCACACGCATTATTGTAAATCATCATGTGTACTTTGAACACCTACCGCCACTGCATACTATTCATATAAACTAATGGCATGATATAGAAATTAATTGGTGTGAAGAGTATTCATTAAATTAATTCATGTGTATCATATATAATAGTCTAATTAAATCACTTCACTACAATATAATACTTATAATTTACGACACGTCTGCCAAGATAGCAAAATCTGCTGGTTTAGTTAAAATGAGTTAATGTATTTAGGTGGTATCGCTCCCATATAAATAAAGATCTAGCCTACTAGTTCCGCAGCGATGTTGACGGAATTAACTCTCGCCGAAGAGCCGCACTTGGTGTTCGGTGGGTGTGAGTGAAGTCCGCTGTTACTATAGGTAGTTTCTGGGGAGCTGGCGAAGCCTTAAATAATAATAAATGTAAAAAAAACACTCTTTTATTAATCTATAACAATAAAGTGAGATAAAAAGAAGAAAATAACTCGCAGGAACACACGGGCAACAATTAATAATTGCACTACAAAGAATTTTTACTGGTTGAGTCATACAATTCAGTAACGAACTTATATGTTGGTACTGTAATAGCGCGGTACGGGTCAGCAGGGCTCGGTATTAGGTGGGTATGGGTCGGTACAACTCTGTATTATATATATATATCGATGCTTCTCTATACTCCATGCATGTCGTTATGGCACTGTATTGCATCGGTAGCTCGTGATGCCCAGATGATACCAAACAACTTCATATACTGTAATTGATCGTATTTGAATTTACCTCTCTTTTATATATGCTCTTAGTTCGATGCATTGCATTCATTGAATACCTACGCCAAAATTAACCTTTACGAAACTGCATTCCATCAGCTAACGCATAGCCTAAGCGTAGGTTACGCGTAGTCTACCCCGATCAAACCCACGATCTAAGACTGACACATAAGCAGGAAACCTTCACATGCATTATCGACCAATCAAAAATCTCCTCAGCAAAGGAATCTTCTGGAGTCTTCCTACAGTATTATTGGCAGGTGCATTGCGAACCAATACCAGAAACAAACCAATAGGAAGATTCCAGAAGATTCCTTTGCTGAAGAGATTTTTGATTGGTCGATGATGCATGCGAGGGTTTCCTGCTTATGTCAATGATCTAAGCACTAGTAGTTGTGTTAGCTTATTCAATCCCGCCAACACCCCATAAAGTTATTAGCCGATAAGCAATATTGGGAGCCGCGAGATTGGGTAATTAACCAACTCGCGCCATCCCAATAAGAATGGGAAGGAAGCACACAATGGAGGGTCAGGGGCCAAACCCCTAACCCAGAGAACAGGTGGAGTGAACGGGAATACTCCACGGGGCGCCAACAAGGGTAACAACCAATCAGAGGGGGGCAAGGCATCGATTAGGTAGTAATTAGGCCAACCGTGCAGTATAGCCACTTGGCAGTAATATTACCTATTCAGTCATCTCAGTGTAGCAGTGCTAGCGTAGGATAATAGTTAATTAGTTTAGATAGGGGATCACGGGACTTTAGTTACCGTATCCCGCCTTGTACACATTCACAATATCTATATCTTATAACTTCCTATTATACACCGAACTTCAGAACTCAGTCACTTTATTTCATCCTTATACACGGCGGGGACGCGTGGACTAAATTACCACAACCGGATAAATCGGGATCCCTCTTGGATCCCGTCACAGTAACTAAACCGAGCTGCCGCCCTAGTTAAACTCAAAGAACCCCACGCTAGCTAGTCGAACTCCACCGAGCAGACGAGATGAGTGAATCGGGCGAGACACCGCCGCGGACCCCGGACGAAGACCTAACGATCCGCGAGGCCGCGACCAAGCGATACAGGCCCACGACGCCGGAGCCATCGATAACGGGCGAACCGGAAGTCCAGAACGAGGAGGGTCTGGAACCCGAAGTCGAGCAGAGGGAAAGGGAGAGCGAGACGGAGGGAGAAGGAGATGAGTCGACACGGAACGGAGAACGGCGCGCCGATGTCGCCGGCCAGCTACCGGCCGAGGGCGACGAGCGGCCCACCGAAACGGCGACGGTGGGGCCGACGGTGCGACGCCGGACGCGAAGAGACGGAGGAGAGATCGGTACCGATGTCGCCGGCCAGCTACAGGCCGAGGGCGACGAGCGGCCCACCGGAACGGCGACGGTGGAGCCGCCGGTACGACGTCGGACCCGGAGGGACGGAGGAGAGGTCGGCGACGAGGACGTCGGGGTTTCTGACCGACTTCGACGGGCCTACAACGCGACCCGGAAGCTGATAAACGACGCCAAGAAGCAAGGGGCGAAGGTAGACGAGGTGAGACTGAGAAAGCGACTAGGTGAGTCGGACAGACACTTAAATTACCTGATACGTTTTGGGCAGAGAGAACTAGCCGGGGAGAGAGCAAAGGGAATTGCAGGCGAACTGTTTGAACTATGGGAGTGTGGGAGTATGGAACCTAGCGTAGCGCCAGTGTACATAGGGCCATACTTGGTCGATGCCCGGGGAGTAAAACCAGTGGGTTGGAGGGGACCTGAGGGGGGCGAATCCGAGGTTAACCGCGAGGATTCGGCCTCGTCGGTCGGAGAAAGTTCCGGGAAGCGGGGGAAAGTTAGTAGGTCGGGAAGGCGGAGGGGGTCCGTCGCAACCGATAAGTCTGCTACATCCTCCGCGAAAGGAAGAGTGGTGAGAGAGATAGGTGCCGCATACCGTCTCAACGTGGTAGAGCAAGGTCAGAAGGAAATGGAGGAACGGTTAGAGGAGGGGAGAGTGCGGTTAATGAGGGAAGCGGAATTGATTAAGGAGACCGGAGAGAGGGTCGAAAGAGCTTTGAGAAGCCTTAGGGAGAGAGACGAAATAGAGGAAAATGAGTGCAGAGAGCGTGAGGAAAGGGAGGAAAGGGAACGCAGAGAGCGTGAGGAAAGGGAGGACGGGGAACGCAGGGAACGTGAGGCAAAAAGGGAAAAGGAACGCAAGGAATA